>RCHQ01000072.1:0-221374 GCA_003676415.1 Plasmopara muralis | reverse complement strand
TATGCCTCGTTTTCTTTCTTGGCTTGTGCAATCTCTAAACGTAACTTTTGGTCGCGTATTCGGTTTTCATAAGCGATTTTCTCAGTCAAGTGGTCCCATTTAAAGCCTTTAAGGTACTTGAGGTTCCACATGTCGTCGTGATAGTAGTCGCGTTTTCGACCACCAATTTGTGTCGTATTGAGCATCTTGGCCACACGCTTCGCAATCTTTTTATCTTCAAACTCGATCCATCCTTCTGTATAGTTCTGTCGACGGTTGCCGCCCGTACTTACGCGTTTCTCTTGCAACAACTTGTCTTCCGGCACAAGGTAGATGCGATTAAGCTCACCAAACTTGCTCAAGAGATGACGTAGCTTGTCTGGCTTCATAAAAGGTGGCACTCGAGCAATATAGACCACACCACGGCGCTCCGTCTTCTTTTTGAATTGCTTCATCTTCTCGCGTGACAAACCAACCAGTGGCTTGGCAACGTCGGACGAAACCATCGATTCCATTCGACTCAGTAATAATGATTGGCGATGAGTTGTAATTTCAAGTTACTTAAGCTTATTGAATTTAATAAATTTCTCGTTCTCCTAATCATGATATTGAGTCGGCAGAATGTTATATAAAGTTTGCAAATTGGGCACGTTTCCTGGACACGCGCGGGTTGGTTGCTGTGTAATGTGTGACGGCATCCATAGCTCAAAATGTACCGAGCTTTGTTGCGATTAAACTATGACGAGGCACACAGTTGAAGCCTACCTACTTTCGACCGGACGATCTGTGTAAACACTTGTGCCTAGAGTTGCAAGTAGCTTCTGGCGTTCTGTTCTCGCCTTACAAGCTTGTTTGTTCTCTTGCTGTCGGTGTCGGGTGACGCAATTACGCGACGGTTAGTTAAGATATTGCTTCACACACAGTGTCGACGCGCTATATCAAGATAAAATAAAGCGTAAGGAGAGCAAATTTACGAATTGTACGTGCGAGAAATTTGTATACTGTGCAACATATTTCACGACGCCTTGGGTTTGTTGCTGGCTCTGGGTGTCCGGCATAACGCTGAAATGATACTGGAACCATCTGAAATGCGGGTTCAAAGACCGGGCGTGTTCCCGACCATTTACGCACATCACGGCACGGCAAGCCTTATTTTCAGTGCAAGTCTCGCGCGTTTAGTAGTAAGCCGAACTATAATTGGGCAAGCGCACATTCTTCCGTTCGTATTGGTGTTTTTGCGCTTGTTAGTGACAATATATTTTACAGAGCACACGTGCTTTTTACACGGTGAATACGATTGCTACATGGCACGCTGAACAAGTTTCTATGGTAAAGTGCGTGCCGGCCAGATATCGCGCTTTGATCCAATGCATGATTTTGCCTCGGGTGGAGGTAGCAATGCCCCAAGCTAGAACTTGTTGCCACACTTTGAAACGAATCCCGAATTACTATTTCTTACAGATAGTTTACGGTACATGTCATGCTCGTGAGCACAGAGAGTGAGCATTCTACTGAAACGATTCAAAGTGTCCCAGACTGAAAAATCGGATGTGAATGGACCAATTAAGGGCTTGAGTGTATCTAATTATGTGCCTTGGTCCGTTGAATTCGTAGAAGGGGCAGTACTATATCCGATGTCTGGTCATACTCCGCCATACTCTGCAAATTCAAGAACCTGACTTCTATTCTGCTCTGTCGTGGTCTCAAAAAGTCAATAATGCTGGCTTTAAAGTTACAATTTAGTCATCTGTTTAGCGTCTCTTTGAAAGCGTCATCTCCGTGACCGCCTCCTGCTGATTAGCTCGCACAAGAGAGGGAGGTGCTTTGCGCAGCGACAGGGAACGTGGCCGATCGGGAAAGAGCCATCGATGCAGCCAGGAGCGCTCGCCGAGCAGGCTCAAGGCATATCAGTTATCGATTTTCCGCACATATGCCAAGTGCCATCGAGCGGCAGCCGAAAGCTATCATGTCATTCACCAATATGGTAAAGAAAGCGGCGGCCGCTAGCGAGTGGAAACAGGAGTTGAAAGCGGCAACTGAGAGCCGTGGAGTCTGGTCAGCCGAAGAGCACCGACTTTTTGTGGAGGGCATCAAGATGTTCCCATCGGGGCCCTGGAAAAACATCGCAAACCACGTGGGCTCACGCACGGCACGCCAAACCATGACGCACGCACAAAAATATCGTCAGAAAATTGCGCGGCGGCTTCGCAACGTGCGCATAAGCGGCAAGCATAGTTTGCCATTTCTCATGGACCAGTCGTCACGCTTTTACGCGCTACTCAGCAGTGACGAACAGTTTAACGATTCAATCTTGGCTACGTCGCTGGCCATTAAAGCCGAGGATGAGCTGGAAATGATGGGTGAAGCTAGTGAAAGCTGCGCGTCTCCCTCTATGCAGAGGCACGTGCAGATGGACGTGACTCCATGCGCAAATGTTATCGTGGCCCCTAGTAACACGTATCAGAAGCTATTGCCGTTAGCTATAGACTTTTCCTCCACAGAAGGCAACCCGTACTTTTTGGATGCTCCCTCTTTCGAGCCAAGCGATATTGAGTTTGACAAGTGTATGGATTTCTTGATTGAGACATTCCACAGTGAGCCCTAAGTCAGTAGACTAGGCGCAGGCGCTTTTTGAACTCGGAGTGTATTTATTTGAAGCAGGTGGGCGGGGAGCCGTAGATTAGACACACAAACGGTGGCCGAGGACTTTGTGGTGAATAAAGCCGTCCTGTACAGTCAACACTACTCTTCAATCCTGGCGATTAGAGTAACGTAATAAATTTTGAGATTAGCAAAGATACAAATCGTTAAAAGAGAAATGTAGTTCAGGGCTACAGGTGGCCATCGAATACCGTCAAGTCCTAATTTGTGAGCCAACATCGCCGCCAATCTCGAATCTCATAATGTACAAGATGGACGGCGGATTTGGTTTTTTACAAATTCGGTGGTATGCGCGCATTTTAATTAGCTATTGATTGTCCGAGTTAGCCGATCAACTGAGTGTCATGCTTGATAGTGGTGCACCAAATGTGGATGACTCCATCTGTTTTGTTATGCATCTCTACACGTGAATGCGTGCATTGAGGTGATTTTCCCGTATTCACAGCTTCGATTTTTTCGATTGTGAGACGAGGTCAAACAGATCTACAATTAAATCTAATACGTTTTTGGTCTGCGACCTAAAGGCAAATCCGCAATCTGGGATATTACATGTATAATATGGAGTGAGCCAGCTTTCAATACAAAAGCATAGCTTTATGTAAGACCCGATACATCCTCCCCCAAGACTATTTTAATATCAAACAGAAGGGGAATAAATTTCATCCATCGCTCTTTATTCATGTATTGAAAGTCTGTTTGTACACCATCGTCACCAGCAAAGAAGGGTGTAATCATGAAGAGATGACCACAACACCAAGTAAGGATGCTTTGTTTTGCGAAGGTGTCTTTACACCAAAAGCGGCCACTGCACCTAGGATTGCTCCTAAAACAAAGGCTTCACCAACAGCAAAGGCTGCGCTTGTATCAAGAACGGACAGTCATAATTGATTCGCTCGCGAGGCAGGTGATAAGATAAGAAAGGATCTGGAAAAGTGACAACCCCATTAAGGTGAAAAGTGCGCACTTGCCATTCTTCCTCGCTCAGTAGACCACTCTGCATCCGGGCAAAATAGTCGAAAATCGCCTTGCTAAGACTTCGAAGAAGCCCAAGGCTAACGACAAAATCGACAAAACAACCTCATCGTTCGGTAATACGCCTTAATTAGCTTTTGATTAAAGTTAAGACTCGTTCACTATGCAAAAGGCCTCGCTGAAAAGTCAGGGAAGTTCTTCTTCTCGGGGTCAAGAACCAAATTTTTTTTAAGAAGGCCAGCGATGTTGAGCACCACAAAGAAGAGGGTGAAATGCAAGACAATAAATTCACTGAGTGAAAGAAACGATTGAAGTCATATTTATCAGCTTACATTGATACCTGGCTATTCTCAGGTACTATGCATGTTACCATACCGTGAGAAATTGACTTAGTTTATGGGAAATGGCTCTGGTAAGGAAGGGGGAGGCCTTCAAAAAAGTGCTTGTTGGCAGGTGTAATCCGTTGCACCCGTCTGTGTGCCCATCCGCTTAAAGCGCCGCGAGGAATTTTTGGAGGCGACTCCCCGATGAAAGTGTACGAAAGGAGCTTGCTTTAAAAACGCCTATTTTATCATATTATACTGTGGTTATGAGCACACCGTATACGAGCTCAAATCAGCGTAGTGAGAAGCAAATAAGAAGACACCATTCGGTAGCTTCTTCCAACTATTCTCGCCAAAAATTATTCGCAAAACCTACTTTTGGATTGGGTGCGACTTGCTCATATAGTCGATCGAAGACAATTTACCCCCGAAATACCTTAGCTTTAGCATAGTACGAAGCAAGTCGGTGGGGATATCAGTGTTAAGCACGGGTATGGGCTCATCGCACCATACCGCAATGTTTGTCCGAAAGACGGCTGCTTAGCTGCGAAGCCCCTGATGTCTTATGTTCGAGACTTTGGGTTGCGTCGTAAGCGGCTTCCACGAACGCCGGAAAGCGAGATGGTCGTGGCATTTTTTAAAATAAGTGCCCGTGAAAGCTCTTGAGCTCTATAACGCTGTAAACATGAAAATTTTGCTGAACTCGGTGATCACGGAGCACCGAGGTTGACGTTTGCGACTCGGACTAGCGGGTTTTTTGTGTGTAACAACAGCTCTTGCGCAATCGAATTCACGCGCAAAGCGTCCATACTAGCCCTTATAGCCTCAAATTTAGTCAAGCGGTGGCTATGAGAACCATCAGCCACCGTACGGCTGTCCGTCCTCGCTCTCTAACCAGTAAAGTCGAAACGCCTTTAAAACGTCTTTAGTAATTACATTAAACTCGGACATCTGGAAATTGTTATTCATATTTGAACTCGTCCACATATGTGCTGAGTGCGTGAACATTGTCTCGAAAATGCCGGTGATGTACGCAAAATTTTGCCTTTCTGAAATGTAAATTGTCCGATAATACAATGCTAGATACGTTCGTAGACATTCAACTTACTGGTTCTATTGGTAGTTTCTTAGCCTTGATACTTATCGAGAATCGTTTTGAATTATCTTGGGCGAATGCAATCTCATCCACTGCACAATCTATTACGGTCGGCCAAAACGTCCGCTGAATGTCATAAAGCTACATCTCTACCACTAATTTAAGTAATAATTAGGATATCTCAGCGATTCACATAGAATGGTGCGAATCTCGTAGATGCGTGAGCCGCATTATTAGACGTGTTTTAGTCATAACTAGTAAGCCACGAGCGTGATATTTCAACAAGTATCTTACACACTGTGCCGTCACGCAAACGATTGGCCAATATTGTAGGATCATTCCCCAGAGTGTGGTCAGCTGTTGCTATCAGCAAGCGCACTACCAATACTTTAAGCAGCGCTTGCCAAAACGTAGCAATAGAGTGCGGAGTTCTATCCGAAACCATCATGTGCGGAAAGCCGTAGTATGTAGACGTCGAATTCAGAACAGCCTCAAACTTTGTTTCTCAGATTTACTGGCTTGGGCAAAAAACAAATGTATTCTCTTGCTCGGGAGGCACACGAGCATAACTATATCTTTAATGCCATAAATTTCTGGTAAGCTAAAGCTAAAGTCAAGGGTTTTGGACTCCCAACCGTCCGTCGGTACTGGCAGGCCCTTACGAAACCGGTGCGTAAGCCGTGGGTATGGCCCTCTGGCAGGCACCTCAGGTCCTCATATGTACGTACGGCTGTCCACTTATACATTGGTGGAAATCAAAGAGCATTTTTACGGCCTAAAACCGGCTAGCAGAGGCATCACGGTCTTTTGACAGATCTACTAAAACGAGTGCAGGCCGTCATCGATATATATATATCAACGGTGGGCCAAGAAGAAACACAAAGTTGACATAGTCTAATATTTAATGAGCGGCTGGCTACATTACAAGTTTCAGAATTCGGATCCTTTTCTAAAGATTACAAAAAGCCTAAAATAATGAAATGTAGCCAGGGCTTCTGGCTTCATTTTATGAAAAGACGGCTTCTTGCTTAAATGGTCGGCATAAGGTAACGAACGCGAAAATGATCTTTATGGTTAGCTCGATCCTTGTTCTATCCAGACGAGAACATCCCCTTTCTCATTTTTCCGAACAAATACATAGAGTTGAACACCTATAATTATGCAGCAGCGATCACTAATGAGGGGATGGGCAGTCGACTTTGGCATCTTCACTCGCGATAAAAATTTTCACTAAGAGCTGTGTACTAACATTGATTACGTATGTCTGACACAACATATCGTCAACAAAAGTTCGAGCCCTGCTAATGTGGATCAACTTCTTTATATGCCATTTGAAAATGCATCGTCAAAAAAAAATTTCCACCAGGTCTGTATGTAACGTGTAAGTTTTATTCTGCACAAATAAATAGCCTTCCTGTTATTTTTTGGGACAAATGGTCGCCCTCCCCAAAGCACATAGCTTAAATAAGCCACAACGAGTTTAAAGCTAAGATTTCGAGATCTTCTTCACAAATCATGGCAGGTGACTTCCACTTGTAAAAGGAACACGTTCGTTTGACAAATCTAAGCTGCCGAATTTGAAACGAGATGACTTAAATATGACCTAAATTAATCACTGTAACGATCAGCCGATGCCTTTGTCGGAAGCGCCGCAAACGACTCTCAAGGCTTTGTCTTGAGCTGATTCGTGCTGCAGGCTTTTCTTGCAGCCAATAAAATTATCCTAATGCTGGCTCCGTCAGCGCTAACTGGTGTTCTTCTTTTGTACACCAGATAGAGGCTTTGCGAGGCCCAATTGTCAGCAGTAAATTGCACAAAAGCCGCATCACAATTTGTAATTTGTGGGATGAGGTGAAGCTGAAATACTTTAACTTTGTTGGAATGTACTCGATCCCGACGGATGCTTGCAAAGTAGCCGAACATTCAATCTGCCCTGTCTCAAAGGCACATTTGACTATGTTGGGTAGACTTCAAAGCCAAACACTTTTCTTTAAAGCAGTTATGGGTGCATTTATCGTAAAGTATGTCTGTTCGACAGGCCAATCTAGCTGAAACACATATGACTAAACGTTACCGGGGAGTTTGATCTTGTGAAGCCACTAATTACTCCCATAGCATGCCACAAACTCACAAATCGTATGAAGAGAAAATAAGCTCCCATCTTGGATTATTGTATCCATCTAGTTAGCTCAGTGCACTTTGAATTATGCAATCGAACATGCTATTCTTTTTGACGCCACATGTCATGGATCATATTATACAAGACCAGTACACGAGCCTATGTACAAAGGTCCGCCTCGTCGAGCAACCCTCGGATGGGCCTAAAGCGATGCCCTTATTTGATGTGGTCAGACTAGCGGACGAATCTTTGCTTAACAACGCTTCAGTTCATTGACACAAGACTCGAGTCAGCAATGCTAGTGTTTGTTCCAGTAATATTGCACTGGAAAGCTCATTGAAAACATAAGCCAGTCGCCACTTTTTGTTTGGTTTGGAAGCACAAAAGTGGTGACCGGTGTGAGGAATTTGATCAGGATTTCGCACCATGCTATTTATAACTTTCGACAAAAAAGCGTCAATAAGGTTACAATACTTTTGAGATAGTGATCATAGCCTGTTGAACAGCACTTCGTGTGTAGTACAAGGACACTTTATGTCTTACTTTGGATATGATTTTTTTGTGTCTTTCGATACCACATCTATTCTTGGTTTTCTTAGCGATATCTTATCCCCGAGCAAAACGTACTCTGCCTAAACAGTTGGTCAGAGCCCTCTTCGTCTATAAGTAAAAATAATCTCTTAGATTATTTGCAGCTTTAAGGATAATAATTACCCAATAACTTTGAGCTCTTCGGAGGTGTTTCAAAAAAAATGAGCCCTGATTTGATCAACGGGACAAAGCTATAGGTGCTACCACTTAACTCTGTGCATATGACATGAGTAGTCATTTTCTCACCCCATTTGTATGGTGAAGCTAATATAGCTACGAGTGAAATTATTTCATCCTCATTTAACATATCTCAGCGTGATTGGTGATTTGTGCTTCCAGCGGAACTCGATCACTCATAACTGAAGACTTTAGATGTTACCACGTCTACCTTCGTGCAGGTATAAGTACCTTTAACATCTTCCATATCAATTTCAGGCCACAAATACTTCTAGAATACGTACATTGCTGTAGATAACAACGTTTTGCAGACAGTAAGGATCTGTAAAAAGAAGCGGGTAACACAGTACTACAAGGGTTGATCACAGCACTGTCAAATGTGAGTAGCACCATTTCACAGCTGGCAACCCGACTTTCCCCCTGAGCGAGTCATTTAGCTCTGCAAGAACATAACTTGATGCAGTGCATAGCCAGTTTGTGTGTGCCACAAACGACCCCGTGTTTGGCAAAGAGACCCTTACTACAATGATAAGTGCATATTGTATAGCGGCAGGTACGCTCCAATTAAAGGCATGTCGGGATTACAAATACGCCATTCCGTAGATTTGACTTAACGTGCTACTAAGTTTATATTACATTACATAGAGAAGGCGTGCAGAGAGATGTACAACCATCCGCAGATGGGTCATACACAGTTCCCGGTCTGAAGAAGTTCGACGCGTGCAATAACTTGCAATTGTTAGGACTGATCAATTATTACAAGGTTATGTCGTGGTGGGTTATTTATATTGTACTAAAAGCAGCTAAAAAAATTTCATTTGAATTCAGAACCCACTAAAGTAATTTTCGAGAAATTATTGCTGTAAATTTCGATCGGGTGTCTAGTCGTCATGGCTCATCTAAATGGGAGGTCAACAATTAGCACAAAAGATCTGTGTTGTATAGCGGTGTACATCTTCATATAATCGTAGTTATTGATATTATTTGGAAATATTTCTTTACACTACAGGGAGCTGCACTGATGTCTGTTGGCCATTTATAAGTTCTACGATAGTGCCCGATCATTGCAAATTTTGCTCCCGTTAAGTCTATAAAAGCTTTTAACTAATTAAAAAGAATACTTTGCGTTTGTTTGACTCGATAGTCTTGTTTACCACTTTTTCACCCATTAGCGCCAAGCACTTTCTGTGAGGAAACTGGTCTCACATAAACTCTTTAGAACATAGTTCCATGAGCGTTTCATTTGCTTATCTTTATAAATCGTTTTATCAATAAGGTGTCAAAGCTCATTTAAGTAAAAGAAGGTTGGTCTTTTCCGTATCGGTTTTTTATTTATAAATTATGTGACATAAACCATATGAAGCTTTTGGTCTATACAGGAAGGCAGTTACTAGTACAGAGGAAGAACGGTTATGGTCTGATAGCCACAGCTTTATCCTAGCAGTAAATATTACTATGCTAGATAGTGATTGTAGAATTTTTACTTCTCATACATCCTCTCTGACAAATTGTAATAAAGTTTAATTCACGCTCAATATACAAAATTAAGTATTGGTTTTGAAATCAATCCAAACGTTAAGTGTCAGATGGATAGTGATCTCCTGGTTAAGTTCCAATTACAGAACAAATTGGAGACCTTAATTACATTCCTCCATGCAAAAAGCTGCATCAGCTGCTATGCTCCTGGTGGCACTTGTAATCACTCTACATCTAATTGTTTGGGACTGATCCTCTTTAAACATTGACCTCTGAGCATACAAGACGGGCTGAGTCAGTGGTAGTCCTACTCGCGTGGTGTGCTTTAGTGGTAGAAAGATCTGTTGCGCTTCGGACAACGTTTTTTCTACTTTTGCAAGCGCTCTGTTGAAGATCCAACAAAAATGACAAAATCTTATGTGTGAACGACGCCAGTGCAGAATGAAAATGTTCCGAGCAAATCAAAGACTTACGGCGAGCGTGAAGATCGAAGAGACAAAAGGAAAGCTTCTCCTGCTTTAGTATAAAGAGGTAACAGTAAACATAATATTGGCATTTTTATGAACGAAGCAACATATAGCATCCGAGACCACCTTGAAGCTCAAAGGATGAGCAGTCAAATACACCCACATGCAATGCCTCGATCGAGGCAACATTTTTTTAATTGTTGTGAGCTCAAACTTTAGCTGAAACAAACATTTCACGACCCAACTTTGCAGAAGTTGTACGATCACGATTCCTTGTTCCAAGGTTAAGAAGGTTTCGAGATTTTGCTCAGGTCTTGCGACTTCTAACAGCCGGAATGGTCAACAATCTTCCCGAAGCAGACACTTTTTTTATGGACGAATTGCTCACAGGCGCGGCTCAAATGGACGCGTGCCTTGTACGCCTGATCATTATCTAGGAGGCTGTAAAAGCGAAAATGAAAGGCATGTTTACATTCAAATGCACATGAAGAGGGAGGCACGCAGAGTCAAACTCAGTCGAGAGGTCCGTCAATATGTGGAGGTCAAAGTCCGAGCTATGATAGCGTACAGGCGACTGTGCATGCTTTCTTTTATGTAAAATTTGGCATGTACGATCAAAATGTCCCTCACATTCTGCGCATTATGGCAAAAAAATCTAGTCGATTTGTAAAATATTGGGAAGCAACTAGTGTCAGTAGAATTATAACAAAAGTAATCTCTATCAAGCTTCAGGGTGGAATGAAAGCTCGACAAGAGCCATGTCTAGAGGCATCCGTACACCATAATATTAATTGTGCTTACAGGCCTGACTTGCTAATTGTTGAAACAAACAAAATTATTTTGCTATGTTTTGGTAGACTCCGGGCCTTTTGCATTTATGTTTGACGCTCCACTGTCCAAGAAAGTCAGCCATAAGGTTAAGCTTTTGAGCACTAAAACGTGACATTGTCGTTGTTCGCCTGAAGAAAGACAAGACGTCACTGTACGTAGAAATGTTGTGGATATATGTGAAAATGCATCGACTTTAATAGAGCCGGCCACTGTTTTGGATTGGATCTAGGACTTCTTTTTGGGTGGAAATCTATGACCCTAAAGAATTTAGAGGTCAAAGACCTCGGATGATCTCTACTGCGCCCTGCTTTGATGAGTCATGCACCCAGCATACTAGGATGCAAGCAACGATCCCAAGACTAAGTAGGTTAATTAATTTTTTGGCCTTTAGGAGGTAAGAGATAAAGATTGATAATGCTGAGAGCAGATTCGGAACTTGATGCTGCGCCCATACCTATAACTGATACTCGTTGTAAGTATCATTCTCTGCATTCCGGTGATGGAATGTAAATTTTAGAGAATTATGACCGCGCGTGGAGTTGCATGTAAGCCACAGAGAGATTTATAAAAGGCAAAGCATTCGTGTGACATGATCGGCTTTGAGCATCTCACGTCGCGATTAGCGCTCGATGTATGTCCGGCATAGCATGGCTGACCAGTAATCAAAACACCCGGGGACTGTTTTCTCAAGACTCGGATAAGGGCATATGTTTGGCTGAGCAAGAAATCTGATGAGAACACCACTCTGCTAGCCGTCGATGTAGACATCGGTGCGTCAATGCTTATCCATGCTGACACAAATATGACACGAAAAAATCTGTTGAGACAGTCAATATTGTGAAGTAAAAACATAAAGTGCAAGACCAGAACCGACCACTCATCTTGGCCAGAGAAAGTCGTAAGTAGACAGTTCGATAAGCAACGATAGCGCTTGGCTATATGCTCGCTTGGTTATCATTTCAAAGAGTCCTCTGAGAATTTATTTGGTCGGTGATTTATCTGCTCGAGCTGGATGAGACGGCCATGACAGATCTTAAAGAGGCTTGTAAAGCCGACCTCAAAGCCGATGTACTGGAAATCTGGCCACGAAAAGGGATCAACTCCGCAATTCCATTTGATGAAGCATTTTTAAAAAAAATGGAAAAAGGACTTTGTGTACGGAGTGAAGATTTGATTGTCAAGGATTAATCGGTCGACATTGTGATTTGGCTATGGCATACCCACATGTGGTCTCATGAGACATAGTTTATCACCTGGTCTGCTTTAGCAGTTGTTGTGAGCGAATAGATACTGTGAAGTCGTTTACGCCTCTATTCGTGCATAAAAACGAGCCAAATTGACTCGAAGGAATAAACCTCCTGTTTCACGCCGACAATTTGAAATAAAACTAAATGGTAAGAGGTGCGTTGTACATGCTCAGAACAAGGAAAATGTTACCATTACCGCAGCACAGACGACCCTTTCAAGCGAAAATTTCGCAAGTCTCAATATGTTATGTATAGCGCGCTTGACTTAGTCGACAATGGAAGTTTCATGCGAGGGAGTGATACATCATCGACCGCGGTCAGTACTTTAAGCGGTATGCTCTGAAAGTGCTCAATCATATCTAAAAGGATCTTGAGCCCGCCAGCGGCATTTAATCTTCTGGTATTGCAGATGTTCAGGTCTTATAATGCATATTAGAAAGAATACTTCACCGACATTTCACTCCATAGTCGGAGCTTTGGTTGTGTGAAGCCACATTTCCGTTTGTAATAAGTGCTAGATTGCCTGCACACAAATAAGCTTAAAATTTAGGAAAAAGTACTTTTATTGCACGAAAACTTCTTTATAGAGTGTTTTATTCAAAGCATGGCATTCGGAGATCAAGCTTAGGTCAAGACAATTGTAAGTTAGCAATTTTTGTTGAATCAGAAGGACGTAATAAAGGGCTTTCACAAAAACAATGAGAACTACATAAAAGTAGCTGATCTCGTTTTTTGTCTTAAAAGTTTTGTGAGATGACAGCAAGCGATTCAAACTTTCCACGCAAGCCTGATCCTAATTGATTATGCCCAAAGTAAACGGATCCAGACCTTGAATGTTGATCAATAACATGTCTTGGCGGCTTATTCTTTGATAATTGGGGGTGAAAGTGTAACACATAAGTACTGTTTCTGATCTTGTGTGCTTAAAAATAGTTGACCTCCAGCATTGGTGTTCATATGTGAATGTTAACAAAAGATTTAGGTCAGATCTACGAGCCTACTCGGTTGGGGCATTCTCAAGCCAATTGCTGCTCTTCATTTTTTGTCTGCATCGTATTACAAGCTAAAGCCGCTTAAATGACAAATACTAGTAATAGAGGGTGAGCCAAGAAGTAGCAAAGAGGCAGCTGATATCAACTGCACTTTATTGAGATTGTATAAGAAGATTGAAGAGAGGTATGCTTTGCTTCGAGCAATATCGGGACTGTCGTGGCCCAAAAATGATTTTGAGAGTTATTCACGCTTTTCTTAGGCTCAGACACTCCTAAAACGACTAGTAAGTCAACACAACAACGGACGGGATAGTCATGAAACCCGTCAGGGAAAAAGTCACAAGTGAACTAAGTAGCTCCTGCTCATCGCCAAGATCAGTTTCTACATAACAAATTGAGGTGTAGGGTTTGAAAGCTCTAATGTATGCATTTAATTTTGGTGTCTTGCAGCATAAAATCATCGACACATCAAGTATATAGGCAACGTACGAAGATAAAATACAATATTTGCCATTTC
Organism: Plasmopara muralis; assembly: GCA_003676415.1. NCBI lineage: Eukaryota > Oomycota > Peronosporomycetes > Peronosporales > Peronosporaceae > Plasmopara > Plasmopara muralis. Next base: position 207,926 of record RCHQ01000072.1, on the reverse strand, counting down.
ATTATTAATGTTAAAAAGCAAAGCAAACTTTGCATGATTTATGTTGAGACAAACACGGTAGAATGTACGTAAACTATCAAAGATCACCCCAAATTTATAGCGACAACTTAGATCTTATAACTGCAATCAATTAGGCGTTTCAGTTCTTGACAAATAAGAACCTTTGTGCTTTATTGTTCATTGTGCCGTGAGCAGTTCGATACAGCTCTTTTTAAAGAATGACGGCGATGTAGTGTATGCATCTATGCACCTTGCCTGCACAAAATACTCACGCTGTACAGTTGTTGTGATCATATGCCATTAATTCAAATAAACGCTTTTTGATTTGGCCGCACCTTAAAAAAATGCTCGAATACCAAATTTATTATATTTTTAGAAACCGCAAAGAATTTTTAGCTCTCTCGAAGACCATTGAAGCTCGGAAAGAAAGTCAAAGTTTCAAAGCTTGGCATATGACAAAGCATCTTTGATTGACAGAAACATCTACCGTAGCCAAACTTGCATCAATATATGGATAGTTTGTGTACGCGAGAACTGATCTTGCAAGCTATGTTATAAATTTGGAGACTTTAGAGTCAGCAGTTTCAAAAATACTCAGTCTTAGTACAGAGACACGGCATCGGAAGGGTGGCTTCTCCCGCAGACATTTTTTTATCGAGGTCAAGCTGTGATATGAACTAGCTCATTGTGTGAACGGCGCGGTAGTGGGTCAAGAAAAATGTTGATATTACACACACTAGTCACGACAAAGCAATAATAAAACCGTAGGGGATGGAGGTAACGATATCAAATACATGACTCGTGGTGGGATATATACTGAATCGATATAGCTCTCTACTGATATTAGAAACAAATCGCAGCATTAAGCAAAAACAATAAAATCATGATTGCTGATTTGGTGATATCTGATGTACCAATAGGGCTATAAGTCCTGAGAGAACGAATTAGATATCAGTAAAATGTAATGTGATATCCACTGAGCATGCATTTAGCGCCCAATTGACTCCCATTACAGTGATTTAACAATAAATAGGTGGGTCGTGTGACACTTAGGTCTTTAATGGCAATTTTGCACTCATGTAGCTTCGGCTAATAGTTGTATGGGCATATATATATTTGTGCAACGAAGCCAATATATTTACACTCTAACTATACATACATGTCAGCCGTTTAGTCTAACTGTTTGTATTTTTTTTAATACAGCATTCATTCTGTGTTTCTCTGTTGTCGCGATGCTCTGTCATGCATCAGCTAACTCTTTTAAGTAATTCTTACCCAGACCGTCCTTTCATTACGGGTGTTTTCACTTTAATACTTCGTCTTTAAGCGCAATGAAGATTTCCCTGGGCTTCTTTTGACAACTGAGACCATCCCTTGACTGACTTTGCCATAACAATCAAACCCGCCTACAAATTTATTTGATCATGAATATCAGTGTGGGTCGGAAAACTTTTGCCTTGAATAGAATGACAAAAACCACTTTCGTCACTCAATTTGCTGGCTCAGACTATGCAGCTCCTACGATAAACAAAGCGCATCGCTTGCCATCCACACAGCTAATAAAAAATATGTCCATCGTCAAATAGGCTAATGCTGCATCTGCTACAGAATGCATATCCGCAATTGTTACGAGTGCGACCCCCAGTAGCGTCATGAGCATTACGAGTGGGCAACTAAGCAATCTTGTAGGAACCCACACACAAATATCCTGTGGCTCGAACATTTAGTCGAAATCGGAGAATACCGGGTCAAAATTGAGGTAGCCGGAGATAGATTACCAAAGTGGATGAGCAATTACTCACAAGTCTGAATGCCTCGCCAACTCTCACTCATAAATCTGACGGTGTGCTGGACGCCCCACTGACTAAAAATATCCATTGTGTATTGTGAAAAACGAAATTTGGTCCCGAATAAAGACTGGAAACCTGCTAGCATACCGCTTTAACGACAGCTTAGTCGCAGTGAGACGCTGTCGGTAGCTTCAAAGCACTTATCCTCGGGTCAAGTCGCAATGACGAAATAACAATAAAAGCCCACGCTGAGATTGACTATGGTCATTGCACTTTTTTGACAAATCAAATCATTTGACGGCTTCCGATCGACAAATTGGTGTATTTTAGCCGCTCCGTCTTACACGGAAGTTTCCGATACAATTGCCAAGGTTCAACCTGCATATAAAACTATGATAGATATCCCCATCCCGGCAATCTGTATTGGACGACGATAAATAGGTCTTTGAGAAGGAACCAGGGCCATATAGAGAATATTTTATTGTTTGCATGTCTTGTAGAACAACGAAGGATGTGCACGATGCTTTAAACTTATTCAGATTCTCATACATATTTGATTGCCGTTATTAAACCTTCCGAATCGCACCAAGACGTTTGGAGCTACTTTGCTGCACTCGATTGGCAGATCGGTGACATTATTGAGTTATGATGCTTTGTTGACACGCTGTACTTGTGAGGCGTACAAGCACCGTTTTTTCATTACTAATCAATGAACATCAAAGCAGGTTTGTACCAGATAATCTATTTGTCTTTTTTATTTCAAATTACATAATCTTCAAAATTTGTGCAAAGACAAGTCCAGGTGTATTCCCTCATAGACTTTGCTCAAGTCTTTGACAGCATTTTTTGCCAGTTTTAACTTTGGACAGCTTTGGATTTGATGCATCATCTTAAGCGTTGAAAATGATCTTTTACACTAAAACCTCGTTCAATGCAGTCTACTCTTAAGAAGCTCGCCCGATGATGTGCTCTTGCTTGGCGAGAGCATTTGCGAGAAAGATGCACTATATAAGCTGTGCTTTTTCTGTTGCTACTAATGATCAATTAACGTGCAAGACTATTGCCGAAGATAAAGTGTTGATGGACCATCGCTGCCACATTTCCTACTAGCGTTTTCGGCGACTGTGCATAGTTTTTAGATGATATGAATCACACAAGTAAAGTTTTGGCTCATGCCCATGATTATGCGTCTGCATTAGGACTACGACAAATGGCAAAGAACATGTATCATGCTGTTCACGTATAAAGATAATTACAAAATCTGTCTCGGCTTCTAGTATCTACATCAACGAGGATTACGCTCCCGCCGTAAAGCGTTGTCTTGAAAGGATCAATTCGAGGAAGAATAGAAATACCCACGCAGAGATTGCGTGACGAACTCACTATAGTACAAGCGCTTTGTGTCATATGCTTGTACTCTTCGTCTTACCTTTGAAACGTCAAATTATCTGCAAAACAAGTGCTACTGTGCTCACAGCTTCAATTTTGACAAGAGTGGGCATAGTTTCTCTTGACTAAGCTCACTCAAAAACAGATAATGTCGCGACAGCAGCCAAAGTATATGACGGAAGTCGAATGACAACATCATTTTGATGGGCGGGCTAGGGCTCACACCTTTCAAGGTTTTAAAGCTAGCCATGCTCCTGAGGGCTCCATGTGATGCAATCGCCGTTGTTAACAAGTCAAACGTGCCCTTGGATGTTTTCTCCGGCACTCGAGCTATTGACAAGTAATTTCGAGTCACTAAGTGGTGGCTTTGATATCTTGGCCGCAGTCACAGCGGAAAAACTTGACCTTGATCTATCCGAATAGAGATATGCGCTACGCGTTTGGATAGAGCTGTACATTTCTGACGGTTGCACAAACTATCATGAGATTTACACAAGTCATGTAACTTTGGTTTAAAAACTTTTTCAAATTTGTCAACGCTAAAAATTTGTTGGATTACGGATACAAAAGAATTATAGGCTTAGGATGGCCTTCGGCTAAGCACCCATACAATGTTGTAGTTAGATATGTTATATACGCCACCAAAGAGTTAATCATCGTATTACTTGCTATGGAAGGAATTTGTCAGCCTGCTTCTCCACCGCGCCTAATGTCTGATACGAGCCCAGGGCTTGGCCTAGTTACTTCACAACACGGACCAATGTACGGACCTAATTGGTCAACACATATCGAACGTGCCAATTAGCTCAACAAGCGTCAAATGGGTATACTCCCGCAAATAAACCTAAAACCTAAATATCACAACGGGATTGACATGTGCTACCGAATTTATTGAATCTTAAGTTTTGACTTCAACATAACAATTTAGGCTCCAAAACAAACTTTATTTAAGAACGAATGTCATAACAACGAGCTCTTGCACACACGGCTGTAAAACATCAAATACACACGTCACTTTTTTTACTCTTGACCTATGGCTAGGTATCCTTGTGCTATACGCCAGACGCAGCAACAGTGTCCAATTCTTGTGGCTTTGGCCTAAAGACACAGTCGTCTGATACTAAGGTCCTAGTGTAAAGGAAAGTCACAACATGGTCTTTGCAAGGAGAAATTAATTTTTTCAGTTGTAGAGGATATGGTTTGGGTGAGACAGTGTGTCCGACCTTCCCTTAGGCCAAAGCTAAATTTATGGACGAGTGGGAAAGTGTCTGTTAGCTCCGTGATAGTGCATGATGCATACTTTGACGTAATTGTGCTTCAATAACGTGCATTCTTAGGTAAGAAGAGCCTAACACGCAGCAGCGAGGCAGGCAAAAAAAAACTTAAGGTCAAACTAGATTGCGTTATGCGTAAGGTGACCTGTGCATCAATGACAAGCTTGTTGAGGGGCAATTTTCTTGTCTTCCCGGACGAGCTGCATAGCAAAAGCTCACCTTGACCGACGGCGTCTAAATAAATTGTGAGATAAATAAATCATTGCTAAAGTGGGGCCACAAAGTTTATGATAATTAACTAAGATCGACGCTGGAATGTTTGGATACCTCCATCCGTAATTTATCGTTCTTGAGCGGATAAAAAGGGTTCAACTTTCAAAGCTTACTTTCGGCAAGCTTACACTCTTCGAGTGTTTGCCCTTTTTATACCAGCAAGTCGGGTGCAGTAGCTTTGCAACAGCACCCTCTCTAGACACTACCGAATGGCGGTGCAGAGCTTTCACTTTCCTTTGACAATTGTAAGACTGCTGTAAGTATCGAGAACATTTCTGATGCGTCAAAATTCACTTTTTATTGTGAGAACTAGTAATTGACAGCGAAGTGCTACCTGTTTTCTTCAAATTTTCACTCACGGAAACGCGACAGTATCGAGTAACTAAAACCATCTTTTAGAATCGTTAGCAAACTTTATTCTGTTTAATATGTTCCGTCCGATACTAAAAGCCCGGCTTCTTTATACCACTTTGATAAGCTTTGACTCGCAATTGACTCGATATAGTCTCCTTACAAGCACCCATATACTTTGTTGTGCTTCCGAAGAAATTCATGTCGCATTCATGCTCAAGTATATATGTCCTTCTCCTTAAGAGTGCTAAATATGTATTTCTCCGAACAACTAGGCACATTTCCTATGTCTGTTTTCTTAGCCGTATCACACTTAAATTCTTCATCTTGACACTTTATGCACTAGCTAAACTTCAAACCTACTGCAAGTTATTTGATTGGAGTGACGAGTTCTGTGGACACTACATTTTTGGAATATTCACTATGAAGTTCAAAGGATAAAAACAAAATCTCAGACTGGACTGCATTACTCTAGTCGCGAGGCCATTTTGTGCACTCTTTCTTTATTCAGTCAAGACGTACAACCTGTGACGTTGAACAACAAGTACGCTTTGCGGCCACTACTTGCCGCACAAGTAGCCGCACAAGTAGCCGCACAAGTAGCCTAACACCCACTAAATAGCAAAATTGCGCTGCTGTTTAGTTTTCTTCCAACGTCATCGCTTTAAGTCTTCACCAATGAGCACGTTGCGTAGTACCAGTGGTATAAGCTGACCTTAACATCAAGCAATCGTGCAATTTCGGAAAGGAGTCCAGCAACAACCCTTACGAGAGATGGTATTTAGCTTAATTTACCTACAGCATTAAAAGGTTTATATATAGGCATTTCAAATCAGCAACATCTAAAAAGGAGAATATGTTGTTTATAGGCAACAAACTCGAAATAATTATTTCCAATGTCTTTAAAACCACCTGATTTAAATATACCGGATCAAGCGTGAATTTAGAAATCAAGAAATTCCTCTGCCGATCCTGCAGACTAACAACTCTCAATTCAACATCAACGGAAGTTTTATTCAGCAACAACGCGTTTAGCCTTTAAATTCCTACAGCGGTGCTTATCGTTCCATTTCTATCGCGCTTCTGAAGGAATACTATTTGTTGCAGATACATTTAGTCTTAGTTATCAAGTACCGGTCCATAATGAATTGGTTCTCAGGGTCATAAAGGTTCATATATGGCTATGGGAGGAAATGCGACTTCCTATTTTTACGAAGCCACTTCCTAGGTAGCATCAACTTTGTCCCCAGTGGATATTCATTCCATCAACTGGTTTATACTTACAGAGCGCAACTGAACTACCCCCCGCTTGTAGTACCTCTCTAAACATCGGTACAAATAACGGATATTCAAATGTGCTTGAATTCGGTCCAGCAGTCGTGTTGAGTAATAGCTCCCACAACTTAATCCCGTAAGCAGTTGATTGCTCGTTGTAATCTCACCAGCAATCAAGTTAGCAAATTACCTGATAATCTGACCTTGTTTAGTCCTCAAGGAATGTCTGTTGGTCAGTTGACCTCAATTCAGCCACTTGAAATCCAATGGCCCTCATTTATGGTGGAGCGTATAGCAATATTATCATGAGTATAGCTGATCAAGACTTTAATAGAATTATATTTAAAGACTTATTCCCTGATTATGCTACAAATATCCTATCATTATATAGAAAGTTAATTTTAAGATGGAATCGAGGTATTGCATTTTTTGTTAAGAAAGAAATGTCTTGCATCCGCCTTAAAGCATAAGGCTGAGGCCTGAGTGTGTGTACTTTAAGTGACTAAGGTTGGAGTACATTACGTAGGGGAACAAATTCCGATGTATTGTGCTGAGGCAAGCGGTATTGAAAGATTATACTTCGCGCGATCTAAGGAGAAAAATCTCCTTTCAAAACTTCATGGCGGCTTTTGAGAAGTCGTGGCCTGACCACTAGGGCCGACCACAAGAGCAACACATTTAACGCGCAGGAAATGCTGATCATTTTGAAGAAAGTATAAGACTGAGGCGAAGCCGACCTGTCTGGATTTTCTTGACCGCTAAAAGCCAGCGGCCATTTTATGTAGAAGGAGCTGAAATATTAATATGGTGCTTTCACGGACTCCAAGAGCTTCTTGTAAATTCGCAAATCCTACGTTAAAAAAACGTGGGGGTCGTTGCAATCTTGAATCGAAAGCAGTGACTGCTTCGCATACAAGGACCACAGATGCGTCCTGTCTCTCAATTAAGACATGCACGGACGCAATCGAGACACAACTAAGCGTATAATCACTCTTTTGAAGCGTCGAGATACTGCGCGGCCATTGGCCGCACGTTCAAGCATGATGGAATCGGCTTCATACTTGCGCTTAGAATTCATTCCTATTTTCGCATTTGGCCAAAGACGGTGGTTAATCACCTTCCATCCACCAAGTGAGCGCATTGTTCGTTAAGCTCAACGACTCAAAGTATTTCCTCCGATGTGGTTGCATTAAAGTTGTAATATTCTGAAGGTTTACCCGATTTCACAAAGGTCATTAGATTTAGCCGTGGCTACCTAAGGGCATCTCCATACCCACTCTTATCTTCTGGCTTCTTACGACGCCGGGTGAAATTGTTTGAGAGAATTGCTGACGGCACGTCGTAAGGTCGCGCTGCAGTTTCTTATTTGATTCAGAATCCCTTTGTAGATGCCACGCGAAAAGTAGCCTTCTAATATATATTTGCGGCGCGGAATGCAGATTGGCATGCTACTCAGCGCCACAGCGCCTGTTAATTTCTCCGACATGCATCGGTGCTGGTTTTTGACGAGTCAAATGGTATGCTCGCCACCGAACATACTCGAGAAATGTACTAGAAGTACTCGTCTTTGACCTAAGTTTTCTTGGTTCAGAACGTCAAACATTTTAAAGCGATGTGGAATTGTATCGATTAATGTAACACTTCTGAATTGCGTAAACCCGTTTTGCACTTCTTCTCCAACACGTTGTGACCGCTTGAGCCCATATAAATAGGAGAAACTTCACAGAGTTGAAATCCTTCGACACTTTTTTAATCTATTAAAGCAACACCGTCCAAGACGATACGCTCTGTTCTGCACATTGAACGCCATAATTTACCGTCTCGTTTCTGACGACACCGTCGTCTTCAACGAGACAATTGGATTCGTATTCATAACCATGCGATTATACATCAAAGCAACGACTAGCTCGACAGCCAGCAAAATACCCAACATATCATCATGCCTGATATACAGTTAATGCTGTTAGCTTGAGCATTGCTGTGTAAGCCAGATGTCCACAATTATCATCGAAGGTCGCTCTTCAAATTTTAGATCGACAGCCACTCATGCATCGCCTGGTTTACAGCATGATGGACGTGGGTATTCTACTACAAGGCTGATCCTTAGCACCGTTTTTAAAGTGGTAATCAAATGGAATCACATGTGTACGAAGATGTTCAGCCTTTTATTTCTTACAACAAGCACCAAACGTCCTTTCGATGCTTTCGCAAAAGAGTAGTAAATCAGAAATATCGACATTTTCCATTTCATTGCATTAAAGATCGCTTGTCATTTGAATCGGCTACATGCGTGGCGTGCTTCTAGGGTTCGTCTTGGTCGCACCTATTGCATCCTGTCCAGACAGCGATGGCCGAACCGATTTGTTTGGATCTTTGTCATTCTGATGAAGTCCATGTCGGCCAGCGCTTGTCGCGTACTTTTAGACGGCGGCCAAAAAACTTCAAAGTCTTTTGGGTGAGCTTTTTTGCATAAATGAAAAGCCTGATGACAAGTTTAACACCTTTTGGAGTATACCTTCGGGCGATTAGGCCGTTTCAACATCGCTGTTGCTAGCCTGAGATTTCTATGCAGCTCTTGCAGATCTAGAGCCAGGTAAGCGTTTGCCAAAGCGCCCGCAATGCTTGTCGTCATATGCATCGCCCATTCGAGAAGACCGGTGGGCGAGAATAAACGATAGGCGCACAATCCCGCCACGGTAAAGTTAGAGATCTTTTTTAAGAGCCTTTTTCTATTGCGTGCCTATCTGATTGGTGGACTCAGCAAGGTCTGCAGGGTTCGCCACCCATGAACAAAAAGTCAAATAACGATATAACACTCATACGTCCTGGAGTCAAAGGTTAAGTAGGACGAGATGCAACGAATCGCTTCAATGAGCCAAGCTTTTGTCTTTAAAGAGGGCACCTGGTGTATTGAGGGACCCTATCGGTATCTATACCGACATGCATACAAAATTCTCAAATTGGTATTGGTTTCTGCTCGAATTGCGAAAATAATCTTAACATTATTGGCATGACCAAAAAGATAATACTGTATCAAATTGATCGACTGCATTTGAAGCCGGCATATGCCTCCTCTGTGTTAGCCATTTGAAGAGCCGGGTAATCTCACATGTGTTTGTTGATGGGATAGGCGGCCTAAAATGAGTTACGAGACATCTGAATTATGAGACGAGCTGGTGAAAAAATCTTTCCCTTTCTTGTTTAATTTTTGTCGAAGTGGGTGTCATGTTCAGCGTCTCAATGACCAGATATAGTTGTCTTTCGGTGTCACTTTACCTGCTTAGCAGATTTGTTTAATCGACGTGATCAAGGACCTGCTGCTGAATCAAAACTTCATGTGCATTGGCTATGCAAAGGTTTGCCGAGTCTCGAGACCGCCACCAAATTTAGTATCGGTGGCTGCCGTATGTTAGATGTTTAAAGTGTGTGTTGTAGCCATCACTTTGAGATGGCCGATCGGCCACCTACTTTCCATAACTCTTTTCAATCGATCCGGGGGAAGCAGTTGCCTAATCACTTTACTTATTGAGCTATTGTAGCCTTTTAAAATCTAAACCGTCCGGCTAATAGGATTCTGACCTATTTTGTCTCTGACGCATTAAGACATATAGAAATTTGGTTGCGAATCGCGAATTCATGCAATATGCTTACCTTCATATACCCGCATAAAAACCACATTTAGCATTCCAGTAAAAAGCAACATGTATTCTTGTTTGTGGTTGCATTGCCCGGTCTTTTTTGATTCCTAGTCTCGCATCTCCATTCAAAATAAGGACCTTCAATCAACAACAACCGCTCTTGGCTTTGCCCGCGTCCACATGCGTAGCTCCTCTTACCCTCAAACCGCCACTTTTCGACGCCCCAGGAGTAAAATTATCATTATCCTCGACAATCTGAATAGGATGTCCTCGTCCTCCACCGCGACATCTCGGTGCTTCCTCTGTCCTGTTCACCTCCGCTTGTGTCTGCACTTTCTGTGACTGTGGCTGTGATCGTGCCTTGCTACTTGGAGGTTTCACCAATGGCTCGTCGTCCTCGTCGTCGGCAATTAACGCGCTGCCTTTCTTCTTCTTGACGCCCGTGCGACTCAACATACGGCGTGTGAGCTCGACAAACACATCCTCCAGACCCCGATTGAGCTTAGCAGACGTGTCAAAATGCGCGGCACCCACTGAATCAGCGTAACGCTTGGCTTCGTCCACTGGTACCTTGCGATTGCGGTGCAAATCGCTCTTGTTGCCGGCGATACAGATGGAAATGTCGTCGCCTACAATGCGTCGCAGCTCGCGCACCCACGTGCGAACTTTCCGAAAAGACTCGGCGTCTGTGATATCATACACGAGCAGCGCACTATCGGCGTCCCGGTAGTAGATGGGTCCTAGGGCATGAAAACGTTCCTGACCCGCTGTGTCCCAAAGCGAAAGTGCTACGCGACGGTTGTCGACCAGAAGCCGTTTGTCCAGGTACGAAGCCTGCAGTGTCGACACCTGCTTTTCGTTATATTCGCCCTTGATATAACGCAATAAAATGGACGTCTTGCCCACGCGGCCTGCGGGAAAGAAGCGGTAAATAGGGAAAGGAAAAAACGAAAAAAGTAAAGAAATCGCTTGCCTTCTCCTAATAAGACGACCTTGAATTTTCTAGTAGAGCGCTCGCCCATTGCCGGTACTAGGTGGGCTAACCACGGGACACAGGAGCGGAAGTCGAGTCGGTGAAGTCGTCTTCTTTTCTTCTAGCCTTGTTTTCTTCCAATCATCGATAGTCAAGTTACTGATTTGTTGAAATAGAGCGTTATGGTGTATGTTTACGCACTTCAATCGAAGAAAATGCTGCGAGGGCGAGTGCGAAGTGGGCTGCAAAAACACCACAGGACCACGTCTAGTGCTTCAAAGCTATTTGATCTGGATGAAATTTTTGGCAAGCGATTGTGTGCAACGGCAAAAGAATTGTCCGTAGAAGTGCTGCCAGCGCTAAAGGTGTTGTCTGAAAGCCTAGGGCTGCTGCGTCAAAGTCCTGCTTTAAAGAATTGGAGCGCATCGGATTGGCTGGTCGGCCTCTCTGTCTTAGCTCAATACAAAACGCAACAGCGTGCCAATAAGGTTTCAAATGAGACTCACAAAAACCGTGCTGTGATGGACAAGGTACTGATATAGCATGTTTTGCTACTGTACGGAGATGTATCAACGCCAAATGTTGGAATGTTTATAGGAATTGTTAGAAAAACTGCTGCGGTATGTGCGTGTGTGTGACGCTGTATACGCGTCCTCGATTGCTGGTTTTTGTAAAGAGGCTGGCTTAGCGCAAGCTCAAGTACTGAGAGCACACCCAGGCGGTGTCGTGTCTCCCAAGTGCGTCATCTTTGCAGACCATGAACATCGCGAACTCGTGCTCGTGGTGCGTGGCACAGCGTCGCTCTTGGACTTTTGTACCGATCTGTGCTTGCAGAATGAGCCATTTCAAGAGGGTCAAGCACATCGTGGTATGGTACATGCAGCAACGTGGCTAGTGCGCCACTTACGCGACGACCTCCAGAAACTATCGGAAAAATATTCCGATTACAAAGTAGTAGCGACAGGTCATAGTTTAGGAGCAGCCGTCGCAGCACTGAGTGCCATGCAGCTACAGAAACAATTTCCGGATATTCACTGCTATACTTTTGGTTCGCCAGCGTGTGTGACGCGGGAGCTCGCTACTGGCAGTCACGACCTTATTACATCGGTTGTCAATGGTTACGATTGCGTGCCGCGGCTACATCAGCATTCGCTCGTGCAATTGCAAACGGAAATCCAACATTTTGATTGGCGAAAAGCGCTGCGCGTGATGCTATCGGAGGAGATTCATAAGCAGAAGCTAGCGATAGAGAAACAGCAGCGTGCCAAGCTGGAAGGTCTGCAGATATCGCTACGAAAGATGGAACTGAAACAGCGTACTAGTGACGCATCAGCAAAACTGGACGAGGTTAAAAAGGTTTGTTAATGTTTGTGATTGCCTGATTGAGGTAGTGTTTGGCGAACTGTTTTGACAATACACTAATTGTGCTTGACTGCAGCTTGCTTCCAATAATATAAGGGCATTTACTAACGAGGTTGATGCCTTATTGAGTGGCAAGCTGGACGCTGCTATTTCAATTTTTTATCCGGACAAACTCTCGTTAAAGCACGTTTCATTTGTCAAGGATCTTTTGAAACTCGACGACGTAAAGAAAGGTATTAGGCTCATTTGTTTCAATCCAAATCTTTTACTGACGTGGCCGATAATCAAACAGACGATTCATTTTGGTGGAAACGCATCAATAGCAGCGTTCTTGCTCTAGAACGTTTGTCAGCTGCTGTCACCAAGCCGGAGGAGCTAGAGCGCGTGTTGGTGATATTGCGGGAGGTATTCCATAGGACACCACATACTACGAAAACCCTGCTCAAGAGTGGAAATCATTGTGGTGAGTGTTGGAATTTTGAAATTTTTAGTCCGATTAAATAAGCAATGGTATGACAGAATTGACTCAACTGCAGCTTTTTCGCTCTCGGATTGACGACATCATTGACAAGAAAAGCGCGTCTTTCAAGTCACAAATTAGTGAGCAAGTGTACGAATTCAAGCATGGTCTTTTGGGCGTGTAGGAAGCTAATTGGGTTTTCTTACGCGGTTTTCGCAGGTCGAAGGCGTCTACAGCTGTTACGTCGAACGTAAAAGACTACGTGGACACGATTAGGGAAGAGACGGTAGCATTAAATGCCATCGTCCTGGAAGAACTGAACGATGTTGCAAATACAATTTCACGAAACTTGCCGTTTATTGCCGGACTGAAAAGTGGCAACACAATTGAGGCAAATGTCTTTAACAAAGTGAAATTGCACAAGAAGGATAGCTTTGGAAACAATTTACGGGATACTGTTTTTTCGAAACAAACTAGAAAAAGTTTGAGCGAAGAGACTGATCAGAAATGTGACAAACTGAACAAAAAGAACCCAAAGCTGTCTGGGGACGAAAACATTCTGCGCCACGATCCACTGTTTCCCCCTGGTCGCATTTTTTATCTCAACCGTGTGATCGCTCGAAGGCCTTTGCTAAGGTCCCACGACGAAAACGGCATCGCGATTTCAGACGAACTCAGTGAAGACACAGAAGCTGTGGAATTTGTGGAGGTTGGAGTCGACAATTTCGGTCAAGTCGAGCTCTCAACTCGCATGTTGCTTGACCACCTTTGCACAGACTATGAACGAGTACTTCAGCTGCAAGCTGAGCGGCAAGACTCCAATTTTAAAAAATAAACACTCATAATGGGGAAGCTCAGTCCCATTGGATGCTACGACTGTGACTTGTTTGAACAATATTTCTACAAAGAAACCTTGCACTTTATGAATTCGCGAAGTATATACGCTGAAAATCTTTGATCATCAGCATAAGAGGTGACTTCACAAGATGACGGTCTCACATTATTTTTTCTTCTTGACAGCATCGACTTTCACGGCGAGTCTTCAGCACGTTGGGATGATCTTTCATTTGTAGGAGAAAGAGGTGGAAGACTCACTCGTACCTCGTGGGCTTCACGAGTAAGAAAGTCGAGCATGGCTGCACTCCGACTTATGGCGGAATGCATGATTGCCGCTTGTAAGAACATATTCAAAGCGTCCTGTCGATACTTGACTACCGGTTCTCGCGTGCTTAGAAAAAAAGTGCGTGGTGGAAGGGGTGGAAGTCCACCTAGCACGTACCCTGCAGCCCCTAAGTTCGCACACAATGCGCGAAACTCACTGAATCGACGAAATACTGTCCACTGGTATGGTCCTCCATATACTTGAATTTGAAAGACGCTAAACGAGAGCAACTTGTCGATAGCTCGGTTCGGGACATTAGCGTGAGCATCTTTGTTTTGTAAATGACAAACTTCAACACGCACAGAGCGAAGAGGCTGCGACTTTAAGTCGTCATTCGAGAGTCCAGAGACTGTGGTTTCCTGAACACTTTCCATTAGCACATGCAAATCTGTGCGGTCCTCTCCGCTCTTCATGACCCCTGCAACTCCACTTCCGAAACGTCCATTACCCGTAATTCGAAATTCTTCTTGGCTCTTTTCAAGATTTAAAAGCAGATATCGTGTGGCTGAAATATCTACACGAGCTGACTCGACAGCTACTCGAAAATTGGTCGCCGCAATCTCATTGTCGCATTCGATATTGTATGTCCGAGACGGTGATGTGGTCTGACCAATTTTAAGCGTCGAACTTTCAACAACTATTTCTAAAGTCGAGTCGAGAGCAACTTCCCAATATTTTTGTCCATTTTTGCCGCTTATACATATGAGACGCTTGTCTGTGAGCAATAGAAGGCCGCGATGTGGCTCGATACCATAATCCAAATGATAAACGTAACTGTACAAATCATTATTAAAGCACAAGCATTAGAAACACTGCAAAAAGATGAGAATTATTTTACAATCAAGTACTCATCAGTGGCATCTAGTGACGTCAGCAGCAACACTGCATAACCTCGAGCTTCTCGTTCCGAAAAAGACACTAAAACGCCATCCGAGCTACGATGCAATGCAATTATTACTCAAAATGGAAAAATTCACACCTTCACCGTGTACATACCAAATACGCCGCGGCAAACGGAAACGCGTCACGGTCTCAAACGCGTTGCGGTCTGTCCCGTCTAACGACTCGGCACTTGTTTTTGCCCCTCGCGATAGACTCGTAAGCAAGTCCAAAAAACCCGCTGTAGGCTTGACAATTAAACCCGCGACGCCTTTACCCATGCCCACGACGAATCCGCCCGCACCATCGCGTTCGGCACCACGTACTGGTGCAGCTACAACGCCCTTTATCCCATCCCAAACGCCTCCCACAAGTCCTTTACTGCCTTCTGCGATTGCATCACCAAGGTCATTGATCTTTTTGATTTGTCGAGTTGACGCACGCTGTCGTTGAACATTATACTGTTCATCCATTGCCAGCATGGCGATACCCTTCCCAAGCGTTTCCGTAATTTTGCCCGTTGTGTGAAAGATACCAACAGCAGTGTTACGTAACAAACTCTTTGACCCTTTCGTCATGCCGGTCCGTAAATTATCGATCCTCAAACCGTTTTCATTTTCCAGTAACATTTGAGCTGGAGTGTAAAAAAAATCTTTTACGCCAGTACCTAGAGTGCTCACCAGACCAATAGGGTTTCCTAAGAAATCTACAGAGCCCACAATACTGTACCAGCTACGCAAACCATGGTGCAAATAGTGCTGCATGGCATAAAATGCCAGAGTGTGTGTAGTCTCGAGCAAGTTCTCCACGTAAAACTCTGGAACCCGTATGGGAGCTTGATCTAAATTTGACACGAGAGCTGCTGCTGCACTGATAAGAGTACTGAGAATGGACGACATGTCTGGTGACAACTATGCATATGCGAATCGGTAGAGAGGGTTAGTCGCAAGGATAAAAGAGCTACAGTAGAAGACACGCAACATCTAATCAGACCACGTACCAGTGATAGTAACGACGACCGGTCTGCGGTGCTAGTAAATGTCACGTTAACTTTTACTGGACAAAGTAAGAGCCAACGAAGAAGCACTTTCGAGTTGACTCCACCTTTACTTCTTGTTCTACTCAAGTGCTCATCCGTCAGCAATGTTGGAGTCGACCATTCAATCTCCAGTAGTTTAAGCGCCAAATTTGAGCCAAATTCATCTCCAGTTTGCTTCATTTTCTTGCTTGTTCGAGACTTGGACGCTTTGTGGGACCATTCCACTCCCGAAAATACATGAGCTAACGCCACAAGTGCTGCATCTTCAAGTTTAATTTCTAACTCCTGGAGCTGGCCAAAAATGTAGTCGAACTGAATCACATTGAGCTGCCGACTGAAGACCGCCATGAGCTGCACAGTCGGTAAGAGCATGGGGCTGTCCAGAATTTCACCATCGTTGCGTGCCATCGTGTGACCTTCTTCTTGCATTTGTGCATCAACCAGACGCATAGGACGCAGCAACACTGGATAGTTTGTGTCCAAAAGTTGATTGTCAATTTGAAAGTGTCCGATGCGTGCATTAATAACTTGTCTTCCATCAGAAATCTGATCGTAACTTAATTGGACGCCTGCAGAAGCATTTTGATCCGACAACGAGATGCACAACACTTCCTGTGGTTGCTGAGGTCCTGCAACAGATGCCACAGAACTCCAAGCACCGTCGTCCACAATCGATATGCAAATTCGTGCCACTTCAAGCTGAAAATGAAGACTCAAATCCTGCAGTTGGTAATTACCTCGAAGTGGGTTCATATAATCCCATTTTAATGCCAGCCGTAGCTGTCCGATTATGTTTAGTGCTGAATGCTGATGTGCACGTTGCTGTGGTGAGTACAGTGCGCAGATTCGCTCATTAAAAGTAAGCGCAGATGGTTCAAACAGTTGATGTCCGTCCATCGGCATCGAATTTGAGGAAGTAGCGAGAGTGGAAGGAGGCAGCGGTACCCAGCATTCTGCTAGTAAAACATCAAACCGTGAGTCCTGTTTGCTGTGATCCAAATGATCCATCATAGCGTCGTCTCCGAAGAAGTACAGAAACGGCACAACGCTTGACTCCTGTAATGACGATAAACCGTGGTCTGATGTCTCGTTACGCAAGTACACACGGACAAGCACCTGCTCGTGATCCAAAGACTTTGGGTTGACTGTCTCAGCAAATTCCACGCGTCTATTCCACTCAGCATCAAACTTTTGCGTGCCAACGTCTTCGTCCGTCGTTTGTGCACAAGGATGCGCCGAATTATTAGTTGGTATCATTCGCTCTGGTGTCATAGGCTGGTACAGAAAAGAAAGACTGAATGTAGCACCAAATGCTTCTTCTGCAGTTGGCATTTCGACGCCCTCTCCCCAATGCATTGCTTTCTCGATCACAGCAAAAGAGGCGTCACGGTGAAGGTTTACAATAGACTTATTATTTGCCGCGACTACCGTGTCACCGATACGAATCTTGCCTTCAAAAATTAATGTTCCACACGGCCCATTGCACACGACACCTTGTACCAGCACACGACCGTTTCGATAGACCAGATCCAGTCCCAAAATTTGGCCCCTGGGAAATTCATAAGTGCGAACTTTTTGCAAACGAGCGTGGCTACCAAAAGATTCAGTCATTGACGTTCCGTTGGAAGAAGACTGCGACCCATCCCCATCAAGAGCGCTATGGTTTGCTGTTGTTTCAGAAGCAGCCGAAGGCTTGGCAATCGCCGGCAGAGCTGAACGCGTTGATTCTTGATATGTTATCGTGCAATAAAGTTTGGGCTCGAGATGTTCTTTTGTTTCATGCGTGCGAAAATTGCGCTGAATAATTTCTATGGGAATTTGAAGATTCGACACGCCGATTAGTACTGCTGTCAATCGCTTTTCGTCTCCCATCGCTTCGTACGTGTCATCACCGATGGAATCTTCACTCGCCGCTGATACCACTGAGCCTCGGACAGAGTTGGTGCTTAACTTACGAGCGTAGAGGCTTTCCTCGTCTTTATAGCCAACAAAATGTGATAGACCCGAGTCCTTCTTCTCTTCCTTTGGCAAAGGATCTGGCACTGATCGCAATGCAGCTGGAATATTCGTGCTACTGGTCGAAGTATCCACTGCCTCGCGTTCCAGCAAGAGCTTGAGCTGCGATTTCGAGCTTGCTAGCTCGTCTAATGTCTTTTTTAGCTGGTACGCTGACAGCAAATCCTTCAACTCCTTTACAGTGTCATGAATGTCTCTGTTTTCTCCACTACACTCTGCAGCAGCTGACCGAGTCGTGAGCGTTTGGCGGCAGCAAATAAGAAAACGAATACGACTTTTGGTTGTTGCTTCACAAGACCAGTTTCCACTTTTTCGAACCACACGAATCGGAGCAAGAAATTCGACCACCGGCGGATCGGAATTTGCATTACTTTGGGTGGAATTTATGGCTGCAGCACAATACTCTTGCAATGGTATGCGTGCAGTTGCAATGACAGAAGAGCCAAAAAGAATCTTGTCTGCTTCTCGTATCTCCACAATAATCTGTGCACCAGAACCAAGCTCGTGGCATATTTCCTCGCTTTGCCGCACAGTTCCATTGATCAATATCATAGTGCTCAACATTGTCCGTGAGTTACATGCAGGTAGCCACCGCGGAAACATTGTTGTAGACTGAGGAATCAGCTTCGTATGGGCTTCTTCACCATCTGTTCGTAGTGAGAATGTGAGAAATGGCTGACACGACGTCAAGTCACTGCGTCCAGCCTGGAGAAATACCTCTTCCAGGTATGTTGCGTCCACTAATTGAACACAAAGAGCTAGTGCCTCTATCTTTTGCTCTACGTTGACTGACGGCGAAATGCGTACAGCTTCAACTTCTTGTTGTGCTGTCTCTAAAGCCTCAGCTTTGTTCGTATTATCCTTTCGCGTCACTTTTGTCATGTCTGGCACGAAACGCACTCGCTTTGTTTTTGAAGGTGCGTCTTGTCCACTATCGTCATCCAACTTTTTCGTCAGCTGGGCTTGGTATGCAGCGAGAAGGTGTGAAATATACATAATGCACGTGTTATAGCGCTTCCAGCTCCGAAGTAGAGTAGCCCGCCGCCGCCGCTTGTGTTCTCCGGAGAATCCAGGTAGCATATCAGTCACCAGTAATGTTTTCGAAGTTTCGTCCAGCAAAACTTCAGCCCATAAACGTTTTTTTATCACGTCTTCAGACACATCGATCGTCGGCAAAAGCTGAAGCTTCTTTAGCTGGACTTCAAAACTTGCGACAACCTTAAGCTGGCCCAAGCTCGCTGCTCGTGTAAGCGTACTAATTGACGCATCGTTATCGCGTCGATTAGCAGAAGCGAACTTTGACCTTTGCGCTTTTGGGCGACATTTTTGCTGTATGTGCTCTTTTCGCAATGCTCCAAAGCCTAACCCTGCCATTTTCTGGACCTGAACAAACACAGTAGGGAATGCAGAAAAACGAAATGGAACGTAGTCAATGGTGTGAAAAGGAAGCACAACGTCTCCACCTTCAAAACATATCGTTGTTTTCCCCTTGTCATCTTTCACAAGTGTTTTTTGCCACACCACCAACGCCAGATTGCTGCACTCATTTTTAATCTTGAATGGCACGAACATCTCACCCTCCTTGTGCTTGACTGTCAGCGTGTGTTCTCGATCGCTCTTTTCGTACCCAAAAGAGGAAGGTAGCTGGGTATGCTGTTCTCCGTCTTCCAGATACACCAAGAAGGATGGATCGTGGAGTTCGACCACGACATTTAGTTGAACTTCCTCGGAAAGCATACGCTCTGCCTCATTACATCTGACTCCTTCGTCAAAACATAAGTCGGCTTCGTCATCTTCGACATGCGCACGCTTTGCCACACTTCCTTCGAAGCATTCAGGAAGACATGATGGCGCCGGTCGAACCTTCGCTTTAACTCGAAGAACAAAATTGCCTACCGCTGAGAGTTCAAACGGTGCACTCCACTGCGAAGAATTCGCATAAGATTCGGTTTCGTGCTCACCGTGGTGCTTGTCTGGAAGAACAAAGCAAACTTGAACACGCGAAGGCAAGCGAGAATCGGTCCAATGAAAGATTTTCGTCTCTTGTGGACGAAGCAAAATTACAGCACTAGAATCCGTTGAGCGCTCCTGCCGAATGCAAATTTCGAATCTGCTTGAAGTGTTAATAAAATAGTAGCGCGGAACTAAAGTTACGACACGCGACCGCAAAAATTTTTCGGGACCTTGCTCGATCATGACACCAAATTCGTACTGCTTAAAGGTGGTTTTAAGCCCATCCGATGGCGCTTTAAATTCTGCAATTGTGGAAAGCAGAGATCGAGTATCGCGAGACCGGGCGGTGGGCACAAGAATCTGCCCTCGTACACCCACCGCACTGATATCAAACGGCTCGGACTGCACTTCTCGTTCTCCTATGCTTCCCTGAATACCAATCTTCATCTTAGACACAACCTGTTTGCTCTCACAAGAAAATACTGACAGCGAGACAGAAGACGATTTCGCGTCATTTTTATCGCCAATAAGACGGCCCGGGTGATTTGAAGGAATAAGGTAATTGTCGGCAGTGTAAAATGCGAGCGACAGAGACGTACGGTCAATTAACCAGTACTCCGTGAATACTCTGCAAACGACTGGACAAAGCGCATTCAGTGCACGAGAACGTAACTTTTCCAATTGCGTAATCTCCACGCAAATGGTGAGTTTGTTTGCAGGAGCAGAATCCTCTAACTCACAGTCATCGCGCATGTTGAGCTCGATCCGCTCACAAAATGACTGACAGCCATATATAAACGAGTCATCTGACCAGCGAGAGAATCGACCAAGTTGAATTTGCGGTAGTGCGAGACTCAATCCCACGACTGTAGGAATTTGTGTCACCTCGCCGCTTTTCATATCCCGCTCCAGAATTTCTAATTCTGGTACATAGGCTGAGCGTCCCGACGACACTTTTCCGCTCACGCCCGAAAAAGAAGCAGAATTATTTGCCACCCACGCGACTTCAGCTTCCGATTTCATGCAAACTGTACGATACGATACTTCATAAGGCAAAAGGTTTTCCAAACTAATTGGTGGTTGCAAATTTATTATCGTCTCGTGGCGTTCTGACTTCCGCAATGCAGTCAGAATCACCTGAAAAGGTGGTAATGACACACCAAACGTGAAATCTGGATCACTCTTGCTCTCTGCGTCCGGATGAACATCCCAGTAGAAAGTTAAAGCCTTGCGCAATTCAAGCGAGCCAAGGTTTTGTCGGCGATTGGAACGACCTCGGACCTTGCTGTCATTTGACCGCAAAAGATACGCGATTGAAAGCGGTTCCGAGCGCTGAACCTTTCCATTTGTAAGCAAAGGCTGAAAGGCGATAGTTCCTGACTCGAGATATTGTATAGGAATGTAGTGCACTCCCTTGCTGCCAGGCTCTATCTTCTCCACCCTTTGGTCATCGTAAATCACTCGTATAGGAATATTGAAGAAATTTGTCAGCTGGATTTTTCCTCGAAGCCGCAAAACAAGTGTGCCTTGTTCTGCAACGGTTTCGCATATAATACTCTCACCGTGCCACGAATCACGCTGCTTTTCACTGCTTTCAAGGTGAAGATAGCTCCTGTTGGAATAACCAATCGGTACTGGAATTGCTTTGGAAGACGTCGATTTTTGCGAACCAGACTGCGGTCTGAGCCACAACAATCGACGCAGAGGCGAAGTCACGCATCCTGCTGGTGCTTCGTGTGCAACAATATCTGTCGCTACGCGCTCGCCGCTTTCAACGCGTACCCACTTGGTATCGGCAGAGGAAATATCATTCAGCATTGTTGAAAGTCGACGGCGGCTCCAGGCATTGCTTTTGAACATGGCAGCTCCAGCCTTTAGAATGTCGTCAGTGGTATCAGCACCCGGTACCTCAGTAGGCATTTCAATGGACCCTGCAGGTGTTCGAGACGATGACGGCGTTCCACCCGCTGTGTGTGGTGTACTATTTGAAGACGATGGGTGTGTTGCAACGACGAACGGAATGCCGGACTGGTTGTCCACATAAATGAATGGGCCAAGGCGCGATAACAAGGCTTCCTCAGCGGCGGTGACCCTCGTTACTAATGCAAAAAAATGCACCAGCACATTTATCACATTACGCGAAATGTTGATATTAAAGTCGTCTTTAGCCACAATCATAAACGTATTTGCCAATTTGGCCCCATCTTGGACATCAGGCTGCTCTAATAGCTCCCGGTATATGAAATTTTTAGATTCCCATGAATGTGCAGCCGCATTAGTAAAAACCTCAGTTCGAGAAGAGCGAAAAAGACACAAAGGCATTCCGTCGCACCGCAAGGCTGCACCCGTGGGAGAAACTGACTGCCTCTCGGACATGCAGTAGTCACACAACACACCACCCATTCCATGATACGCCATGTTCACCTCAAAGTCTTCGAGCACAGGCTCCCATACAGCAAGCTGTGAGTTGTAGGCTTGGATTCCAAAACGCAGACTGGTTAATGCTGTAAACTTTTCTTCCAATCTTCCTCGAATATCGGCATGTAATGTTGCCACGCGAAAATGAAGCAATGGCAGAAGCATATTATGAAAGTCGTTGACAACTGTCGCGTTTACACCCGGCAGCGTAATTTCTAGTATCTTAAGATTTTTTAGGAAGGAGAAATACGCAAAGAGCTTTTTGCGATTTGTTCTCTTGTTTCTTTTCAAGCCGCTCTGGTTCTTTTCGACTCTATCGCCGCTACCAGTTGTATCACCATCACAATCACCAACTTCACTGGTTGTGTCCATGTCCTCAATAACAACACTGCCTTTTGTATCGCGTCGCACGTACCGATATCTGCCTTTATCCGAAACAATCGACAACGCAAATGGAATAGGCGCATCACCAACACCATTAAACATGAGGTATCCGCCACCTCGTGCGCCTACTGTGTCTGCCGAATGTGCACCCTCAGATCGGAATCCTGATCGTGCAGAGTTAAAATCCATTTGCTGGTCAGTCGCATCTGCCACGCCAAACTTCGTTCCTTTACTGAAGGAGCGATATATCGTAAGCTCCTCGAACACGATTAGCTCGCGATCGTAGATAACGCTCTTGTCCGAATTAAACATTGTGCTTCCATGCTTCCAAATTGTCGTTTCAAAGGCACCAGCTAAACCCTCCGGACCTAAATAGCCAAAAGCGCCCAATTGGTCGTACTTTTGGATTAATGTTGACTGGGTTGTAGCATCAGCGACCGGAGAGTCCGTTGTTGCCTCTTTCAAAGTTGATTTTTCTTTTACAGTCTTATTGTCCTTGCTGTTATCTATCACACCCTCCAAAACTATTCGATCACCGTAGTAGATTTCATCGCCAATTTGTCGTCGGCTTCCAGATGCCGGCAAAATCCGAAAAGCTACACTCTGAACCAGTTGTCGTTGCTGTGCTGTATACGGCAACACAAGGTATCGTTTGCGCCAAGTTGAACTATAAAAGCCAACCACAGGTCGCGTCTCAAGACGTCCTCGGAAGCTAGCAGAAACCAAATAGATTAAGGATGACCCATATAGAGCAGCTGTACGTTGTCGCTCGGATTTTTTTAAGGCCAGACCTGAGAGCGGGTTGCGACGTTGCCCAGCATAAATTGAAGCGTCGCTTTCTACTCCCCCACACGAAAGAGACGATATAGAAGAGCCAGACGCGGAGCGTTGTTTCGGACCTGAAGAAGTTGGCTGCATGGAGATAAATGGTTGACAAAATATATGGTTGACAGCTGCAACCATGGTACAGTAATCCAAATATCCAAAGCGAAGCTCCATTACGCGATCAAACGTCATCCGGAAGCGGAGAAAATGGGCAAGAAGGTCCATTTGGATGACAGTTTCCATATCGATGGGCTTTAAACAGTCGGCAGATGCAGCTGTCGCTGCATGCTCCGCCGCCCAGACGCTATCCTCCGATAGTCGCGAGGTGGCGTGGACGTTGTCAAGGCAAACACAAAAGTGAAACTGATTTCGACTGTTTACCGAAGATTCATTCAATTTGTCCTCGACATTTGGGCATTCGTCTTCATTTTTTTGTCGCAGAGAGTTGAAAATAATTGACGATTCCCACGATAACATTAACGCCCGCGACTTTAACTTGTTAGGGTCTTCTACCAGCAACAAAGCGGACGACCCTAAATTTATCTCGACATTTATTCGACGGTAGTATGGTAGCACCGGAGTTGAGCTGTCAGAATAAGCATTATCCAGAATCTTGTCTCGACCACTATCAGGATCTTTAGCATCTACACGTAATTCTGGAGGAGCTGTCAAGAACTTGATAATGTCATAATAAATATTCGAGGGAATCACTTTAAACCCCGCCACTTCAATTGCTAGCTCCATTCTGTCTTCCGTTCCCACCGTCAAGGAAGATGTCTTCTCTTCGCCAGATATGGTCGAATACGCATGACGATTTGTCATGGTTGACGACAATGGCGAGCAAGCAGAGATCTCGGAATCTGTTCGCCTAAGTGACAATTCGGATCCAAAAAGGCCTACGATAGTTTTAGATCTTTTGAATTGTGTTTTAGGCGTTTGCATTCCACTTCCACGACGAATAAAGGCTGGATCAAAACGTATTGTTGACACGTCTACATTGCAACTGTCACGCTCAAAAAAAAGCTTTATTGCCTTTGGTAGCCCTTCCTGGTACCGCTCGAAAACTATAACGTCGCGATACGAAATAGACATCTTTGAGTTGACACGCGAGTCTCGAATATGAACACCCTCTAAATCAACATTTGCTGTAAATCTGCCATTTGTTAAACTGTAACGTGCACGCCCTGCTAGCACAGAGAGAGACAGGACGCAAATAGAGCCGTCATTTGTATTGACCGTTTCAATCATATCAAGATCGCCACTGTTTGACGGGTGATAGCCGCGTTGCCCCTCTAATAACTCTACTGAAATTTCTGGAATGTGAAAATCAAAAATAAGTTGTTTCTCTAAGGATATATCCGGGGCCTCAGATGCGCTAGTCCCTTTGCTTGATGCATCACTGCTCTCCAAAAACCTTCTCGAAGAGGTAGCTCTATCGAGCTTTTGAGCAAACGAGAATTGACGAGACGGTATTCTAGCTATCGGATTGACTGGCTGCGAAAAATGATACCGAGTGCGCTCACGGTAGTTCTGGAAAGGCACTCTTAGCACAAACGCGTACTGCTCTTGATTGCAGACCAAACGTACTGGATTGAACCTCAAATTAAGTTTGAAATCATTTTGGGAGCGAAAATCCACCGATAAAGTGTAGTTGTTCAACCCCAGTAAGCTTTGTGTGATAAACCCTCCATTGCCCAATTCCTTAACTACATCGTTGCGATCCACAAGGATCACAGTGACGATCCTAAGCGCTTTCATTTCTAGTTGCACCTGCTTCAGTGAAGAATTTAGCAGCACTTTGGCCACGATACGATTTTCCATTCCCATAAAGCTACTAACAACATATTCGTTAGAACATTGAAATTTTTCAAAGCGTAGCAATAGAGACTCAGACGACATTCGGTGAGGGGGCATCTCAACCACCGTATCTTCCAAGCGTACATCGACGAGTGGAAACATAGACACAACATCAGACCCCAAGGTATCGCTCATTTGGGCTTCATCTTCTACGTCTTCCCCTATCACGTGGTTCCAATTTGCAAGTGCCGCGTCTTCGTGAATATTTTCCAGCTGAAAGTCACCCTCCCAAAGCATATCATTTTGTGCTCGAGACAAGATTGACAAAATTGTCTCCAGTAGAACACCCTTCATAAAGTAATTACGTACGTCATCGACAAAATTGTAAAGAAATCGAATTCGAGGTGATTTGAGTCGCACCGAATACCGGCTACTATAGCCTGGATGCCATGCTTCCTGTATAGCATCTGCGCCGTAAAATTGCGCAGCACATGAAAACACCGCAGGGACACTGTCGATTTTGGCTAAAATCTCGCTTAGAGTTGGAACGTGGCCCACAGCAACTTTGACATCATATTGACAAGTGTCATTCCGAGTTCCTGTGGACGCACTTCCATGTGAAACGATCTCGCTGAAGTACTGGTCGGGCAAAGACATGTCACAGATCTTCAATGACGTCAAGTAAGCAAACGTGCTCAAATAGCGTGGAAATTGCTGTACACAGCAGCAAAATTGCTGCGCTGTCAATGAAGCGAGCGCTGATGGCATTCCTTTGGATCTCTGCTTATCATTTAAGTGTATGAATAGAGACAAACCTTCTACGTGAAGTCGTAGTTGCATGGATGCCGGCAACTCTTCCTCGGCATAATCACTAAAATCGGTAGTTGCTGGGTCATCACCAGTCATTTTTGTCTCTGGACTAATGCCTGAAATGTTGTCTAAAAGCGAAGACGCCACCCATACGCCAATTTTTCTTGGTAAAGTACCTTCGTTAGTTTCCGTGTCTGCCGAAGACAAGACGGACTGCTCCTCCATATCTCGCGGGTACCTAATTTTGCTCACTGCGCTTGCTTCGCTATTGCTTCGCCGTAATAGTGCAGGGGGGGGAGGTGATTGCTCTTGTGCACCACCCTCGCTTTCTTCTCTATTTTGCGTGAAGAAAAACACAAATACGGCAGCCAGCGTATCTTGGTAAATATCAATTGTTAATAGCCGCAAGCTTGCATCAGCTGAAAGTGAGGTAATAAGTGGGTCTTGCCAGACAGAGTGCGCGTCAGAAGACGTGGAAAGTGGTGAATGTCGAATTTGTTTCCACCTTTCAGAGTCCTTGGGCATGACGGCGTCAGAGGCGACACTCGTGATGGCCACCTGAATTAACCGCTCTGATGAAGTGGGAGGCTGTTTCGATTTCACAATCTCTTCTACTTGGGTCGAGACGTCCTGATCTCCAGATCTCACAAGAAATCGTTTTTTTTCCACCACTTCCGATATATGCGACGGTCTCGAGAGGCAAATGTCTTCCACAAAAAAAGTGCCCAGTTTGAACTCAAGCTTTCTATCATAGCACCTCACTTTTAATTGCGTGTTTATGTCCACTACACGCACGCGAACGATTTTACCGGAATTATTTTTCAATTCTCGAAGGCGAAGTGTCAAAAGAATTTCACCTACTCCAAATTGAAGCCGGCAAATTACACGATTCCACAACTTCAACAAATCTTGATCGTCGATTATTTTTTCTTTGTGGGTCTTCTTCCGCTCGAGTTGAATATTTCTCGCAAGACCGAGGTAGGGGCTGTATTCAATATTCCTTCCACTTGATCCACTACTGGAGAGGTTAGCAGCGCCAGCCTTACTGTTAGATGAAGCCATTCGTATGAGTCTTGGCTTGCTACGTCGTGTCGTTTGAGGTACAACTCGTGTTGGAGACTGGCTTACTACCTCAGCGGTGGCAGCATTCCTGTCAAGTTGCCGTTGAGCATGAGCTAAGAAGTTGTCCCTAAATGAGTGAAGTAACTGAAGTAAGGAGCGAAAACTTGAAGCCGACAAATTTAGATTAACGCTGTCGACTCCACCGAACAATTTAAGTAGCGGAATAGTTGGGTCATCAGGTGTGACACTCATGTAGAAACTAAATGTCAACGAAGTTTTCTCAAGAAGATAATGTCGAGCGGCTTTCATGCTTGTATATGATCGCACTCGAAATACATTTCTCACGACGTCACTGCTTCCTCCGTCAATAATTTGCACTTCGATACCCGATATACCGATCTCCAAAACATCGTAAAGATTTTCCTCACTAAAATTGATCCGACTAGCGACTGTTACCTTCTTTCCGGAAACAAAAGTGTTACCCGGATGCTTCGTTTGCGCCTTTAAATGACCAAGAAATACCAGCAAGCTCACCTCATTACCAGTAGGAACACCAGTATCTAACGGTGGCGATTGCACTAAATTAATCAGCGGCGAAATTACGTCCAATCGTATGTCTACTTTTGTCCTTCGAGCCAATGCACCACGCAACTGAGCGGCACTATATCTTTGTAGTGTTTGTGCTCGCACCCATGCACTATGCTCAAGACTCGATAAATCTACGTAAATGGGACGCGAAAATACGGCCACCACATCGAGAAGAAACATTAAGTTAACGTTGCATTTTATCGGTTGGGTGACGAATGACACTCGGAGTATGTAAGCCGCAACATCATCAAAATCTTTCTCTCCCTTTGAATTCGATTGCTCCTCATCTTTTCGATGGCATTCAAATTCAACATTTAGATGCATAAGAGGCAGTTTCCGTTCGCAGTGGCGGAGCCGTACGCTACTCATTTGATTTCGCACTCCAACCGGATGATACTCCAGTACTTCATCTATATCCATTCGCTGAAGAAAGAAAGCGGTTCCTGAAGAACCGTCGGACCGGCGTCTGTGAGATACGTTGTCGTGAAGTGAAGAAGAGCTAGAATTTTGGTATAAGAGAGCATCTTGAAGATGAATACCTACCTCCACGCATGACGGTCGCACTAAAAACTGAACCTCGACGTCCTCAAGTGACGCAATTAAGTGAGACGAACAAGAAGTCTTCGTAGGAATTGTTTTACCG
Source organism: Plasmopara muralis (assembly GCA_003676415.1). Taxonomy (NCBI): domain Eukaryota; phylum Oomycota; class Peronosporomycetes; order Peronosporales; family Peronosporaceae; genus Plasmopara; species Plasmopara muralis. The sequence goes on along the minus strand of RCHQ01000072.1, from coordinate 179,565 downwards.
ACTCCTCTTAGAAGAGTGACGTCGTAACGATCCGTAGAAACGTCTCCAAGGCTCAGTCTAAAGCTTGCCTTAGCAAGAGCAAGCTGGAATCGATACAGTATATGTTGGTGCTTATGAAGTAAGCACTTTTTCCTTGCAGCAGCATCCCCAATTTCACCACTTTCTGATACAATACTCTCAAGACCGTCCTCCTTTGGGTGATAATCAATCGCCTCGTATAAATCCTTAGTATCCTGGTCACTCCATTTCACGACTTCAACAGGAAAATCACCATTTCCCCGTAATCCAGTATGACCGGAGTTCCTATCGTACACTGCTCCACCAGCACCTGTAAGCCACGTAGCGTACGACCAAATCCGCGAGTTCACAGGAGCTTCTAAATCTTGAAGACCATGCAGGTTTTCTTTACTGTCACGATGACTTTGTAATTCTTTTATTTTTTCCTTTTTCTTCTCCTTATAGGCAATGTCTTTGCGTACAGCACGGCGAAGTCTGATTAAATCCTGAATGTCCAAAATCAATTCCAGATCATCAAATTCGTTATGTGCCAGTTCTTTTGGTAGTAAGCGCAGATTCGGTGGAACAAGGGAAGCTGCAAATGTATCGCCGTGTTTCAACACAAGATATAATTCCTTGTATCGATTTCTTTGATGTCGTAACACTTCAAGTGCCTCCCAGTCGACATGAGCCAAACGCTCACGAACCTCTAGCAGCACAGAATTAACTGCATACCGCCACCATGCTCTCGGATTATCTTTGACACAAACTCCCTTTGGTCGAAAAGTAAGGAACCGAGCCTGTCGACGCTTAACTGACACGAATGAAATCAAGGAGATTGCACTCAAGTACTGCTGGCGGTTTAGCGTTGAACTGATGTCATCGATACTGGCTTGGGCGTCAATATATGTGCTTTTCTCCTCCATCACATGAACAACCGCCTCACGGTATTTAACAATACAGGGTTCGACACGGTCCACTTCTTTTATTGACCACTGCATACAGCTTGAAAAGGCTTCCTTAAATTGAGTTACCGTTGGTATTTCGTCCTCTTCCTCTGTCAACTCCCTTGCCACTGACCAAGCTTCGGAGAAGACAAATCCTAGCGTATATTTGCGCTCTCGAGCCATCTTTGGCATTATAGCCAAAAACTCGCTCCAAGCTAAATCTCCAATCGCATCGATCGTTTCCACCATCCAGGGCGTTCCAAGTCTCAGTAACACGCGCTCACTCAGCTCTTGGTGAGTGATAGGCAACTTGGCATCTCCGTCATTTACCGTCAATTTCATGGACACTGTAATTGGATGTATAATATAATCACTTGACTTAAACAGCGATAGGAATGTTGTCTTGTTTGACTCGGGTTTAAACGACATCGGTGGTGACGAGGACGGTGCCACGTCCTTTTGCGAATTTTTAGCGACGAAATTACTCCTCATTAAAGTCGCAAACGCCTCGGCATCGTCTAGCACAGCACTTGGAGTTGGCATAAGAGGGAGTGACCAGTAAATGCCAAACTTGTTGATGTCCATCTTCTTTCTGATAAAAGGCACGCTGTCCTGTGCCTGCTGGCCTCTACCTACCATAGTGTAGTTCCAACCCTCGTCTGCTGACTTAATGATAATCGCCTCCAGAGTCATACCCACTGCGTAGGGGTGTTCCGGCTCCGATATGGTGTCTTCCAACCTCAAATGAAGGTGCTGCACATGAACTTGGACGTTGTCGAGCACTTTGACCACCAATTTAAATAGAAAACTTTGCGTCCAGCTCTCGCCTTGTGTTTTGTCGCTTTCATTTAATTCGGCTGCCTTCTCTACGGCGTCAAGTGCCGCGCGTTTGTGCTGCAATTTCTGGTGGCGCTGCTGGTTGGGCTTCACATCGCTACCAGAGTTCGCGCGATCGTCGGCACAGACCTCAAACAGTAGACTCACGTCTTGTATATCCACGCGAATTGGCTGATTGGCTAATTGTTTCCACGGTAGCTCGATGCGGAGCTGGCGCAACGTGCCCTTGACCAGGCGCATCTGCTTGGGCAGGGGGAAAGCATCTGGCTGAAGCTCCACGGCTTCCACCTCGATTTTGCCGTTCCATACACTGATCTGTAGTGCTGCAGGATCAATGTTTTTCACGTAGCTACCCAGAACGGCGTCCAACACCACGTGGACGTAGCGCTGGAGGAACATGCCGGCGCGGAATTCGAGGCGCTATAAATGATTTAGTAGGTTCAACCTCTATATCATTCCCTTTTATAAGGATTGTTTTGCGCATCTTTTTCATATCTAAGTGATAAGGTGCTAATGTTGTTGAATAGTTGCGCAAGTCAACGAAAAGAGTCAAATTGAAACCATGGTATGACGGCGATAAAAGCTTGACTTCATCACTGGCATTTGGACGGCCGCCATTCTTGGTACTTGCACAGGTTTTTTTATATAAATCCAGAATTTCGAAGCTTGACAAATTTGTTGACAAGAACGTTCGAATGGCAGTCGAGATCGATTCGTCTTCTCTCCTTTCTTCATCAAAGAACACGTGCACCTTGGCTTAAATAACAAGGTCATGCAAGAGCAAGGTATTCTTGATGCAAGGTTCCTCGTTGAGTGGAAGTTATAGGAGTGTCTAGGTCACTAAGTGTTCATCCTTAAAACCCTACCGCATAAATTATGCGCAAATGGGTATTAAGTGAGCAATGTTCACGTGATAGTGAAAACTTTGAGATACATGTGTAGCTAATTTTCCCGAAAATTATATGTCAATTATATTAATGATTGCTTACATTCAGTGACCTGAAAACTCTAGCATAGGATCAAGAATATAAGGATGGTGTACCGCCGCTTAGACAAAGAAGACTTTCGAAAAGCCTTACACTCCATTGCAACTTTACCTCGCTCGGTGGTCCGCAGGCGCCTCTGTCTCCGGGCGAGGAGAGAAATGCGTGCGATCCGTCAATCTATTCTCTTGCTCTTTGCCTGCAAGAGATGCAGAGAAGTTTCAGGTTGATGACAGTGCTGTCTAAGCAGCCTCATTGTCCGGACAAAAAATGTGCCATTTTCACCGGTCATGCAAGACGTCTCAACCAAAAATAAGAAAATACACAAATTCTCGGGTAAACACTTAACGTATGTTGCACAATATATCACTCTCAATGTTGAGGACCATGAGGAAGAGGGTAAGGTTAAAAACAACAATCTCTCGATTAAGGTCAGTGAACGAAGTCACCGATGCGGCGGGCGAGGGGCTATATGCCTCACCCACCATTGGTAAGTCGCCGTTACGTGAGATTTCTACTTTCTCCTTGGCAATGATTTGGATGGGAAAGTTGAGGGAATTTCCAATGAACTTTACCGAGCCGATGCAGGACAAGACAACGAACGGTAAGCTTAGCTGCTTCGCGCGCTACCGGCTCTCTGCAGACTACTTCTCGCTTTACAGCTTTTGCTCGAAATAGAACTTGTGCTGGCGCAAATTACGACTGCTACGCAAGTAGCTTATGTGTCGTATCAAGCTGTCGTGCCAAAGTGCACACTAGGATTGTTTATGGCGTTATAAGACAAGGGCGATATATGGTCACCCTTGGAAATGTCACTATCCCAATTTAATTGCAGGAAATGTTTTGGGACTGGGAAAACCCTTTAGTCGTTCCAACAAGATCCAACCCGATAATTTGTCCGTGAGCCTAGAAATAGAATCTGCTGACATTAGGAGACGGAGTCAAGGATGTCTCAGCTTTGGTAGACTTCCTCGCTAGACGCTGGGAGCGTGAGTCTCGAGCACGGATGAGGTGTCTAACTCAACGCGCGACCAAAACAAAGGCTATCAAAGCGCCACTTCACTGGAAGCTTCTGACACCATGCGTAACGAAGCATTTTATATGAAATTTCGCTGGTCTTAACGATGTAAGAGCACCGGAAAAGGTCTCTTCCGCCTCGTCCTTGCATCGTCTTTCTATAAATCAGCAGCTTCCTATACAACCTAATGTACTCGTTGGGTTTGCGCTCTGGGTCAACCTGGCGGTCAAATTGCGGTTACTTTGCAGTAATACTCGATCATAAAGACACTCGAGGATGAACGACTTTGTCCATGTTCCCATGAGCTATAAAGTCGGGTCGACCGCCGCGCGCCTCTCCAAACCCCGACGAAAAGTCGCAGTTCATCAGTGGCTCGGTCGTCCATATATAATTCAAAGCCTTAAGGGGATGTGGATATGGCCAATACCATACTTATGTCAGCTGCCTTGTGATGATTTGTCTCTATCGTACTAACAAACTTGAGCGAGATGTCAGTGCTGTAATGCGTTGGCAAATATATCAATTTCGTCAGGCTTGTATTTTGCAAGAAAGCAATTGTTCAAGGAGAATGACAGCAACCTTGACAATTTTGGCGTTTTTTTTATTTTAAAAGATGAATGATCGGAATCGACCAAAAAAATCAAATCTATTTAAAGCCAACAAGTATGTAACTCATGACAAGCAGCTTCTTGCCATCAGCGAGGCAACTTGCTCGTCATATCCGGACTGAAGTGGAATGACTTGCTCGCCACCATTCTCTTCGAGTTGCAGATACGCACAACCGAGAAAGTAGTCGAAAGCGTCACAAACGTTGCCGAAAAGCTTTATCCCGTCCTAAAAAGCTAGAAGTAAATTATGTTTGAGGCTTTTATGCCATCAAACGCGCCCTGCAGCTGGCTCTCCCAGCGCAGCTCAATTGTATCTAAAAAAATCGTACAAAGTCCTTACGATATTTACATAATCTACACTGTGCTTGTGCATACACTTAGCCTGTATATCCACTCCCTCACATCCTTGCGAGAACGTGCTCCTGACGAAGCCGGGATTGTCTTCTTTTTCCCGGGACCCGCTCGAACCTCATGGTTGCTTACAAAGCAATTGGGGCCTTGTCTGCGGCAGAGACACATCTATCGATGTAGGCACATTTTCTTATCAGCCAAAAGCTTGCTTTAAATACATTTATAGCCGGATCGTCTCCATTATATGGCTATGGATGGAAATTCCAAGAAATGTTCGGGAGACTGCACTTAATGGTTGAAGCAATAATGTAGACAAACGCTTTTAGTGTCGCTGAGGCATCCAACAGCCCTTAAGATATCACTGAGCGCATTGCTTGGCGTACTAGTCGTGAACTTATGTCTGACTCTGTTTCGTATTTAATAGTTGCCACTTTCAAATACAATGTGCTATACGACGTACACTCAGGCATTTGTCGACAATACGTCCTTCCTTGGAACAAGTGTTTGTGTAGCTGCACTTTTTGGCTTACTATAAGCATGAGCTTTCCGCCAGCTATATCTTGTTTTTAGGCTCAAACATTTGGCAACGAGTGCAGGGATTTTAATTCTCGCACCATGCCATTCTCCAATTTATAGTGAGGAAATATTAATGAGTTCACAATGCTCATATAGCAGTGGCGACTACCTGGTAACACAGGACATTGTGCGCGGCACCAGATGAATGTCGTGCCACACTTGGGAGCTTGATGGTCATATCTGATCACAACATCTAAGTATTCTTGCTATGATGAATATACCAATTCTTGGAATCTCTGAGGCAAGGCACACTAATCGCTGCCTGCATGGCTAATATAAGGTAATTTTGTCGTAAACAAAAGACGTGCTATAACCTTAGAGGGATTTTTGTCCTTAGTCATACCAACTTCAAGTCTTTTCCGGTTTTTAATCCAATAAATACCTCAGTAGCTCGACGTTTTTTAAATTTTAGCTGCGCTGACACATTCAATAGTGCCTTTTACTGAAGTACATCCACCGGGACACAACTTCTAGTTGATCCGTCAATAAACCTTGTAGCTAATGTCTCTTTGTCGGCCACGAGATACCCAGGGACCAATTTTGTAAGTATCTACATTATCTTCGAGTGGATCTATATTGCCTGCTCTTAGTGATTCTGTTGTTACCCAAAGTGTCCATTGGATCTTTGTCATCCTTTTGCTGACCTTTGTAACTCGCACCTAGGGCACACCGACCCACATACAAAGCGCTATAACTAGCACCTTTGGCAACTGGTGCTGCTGTTTGAGCTTGATTATCCGCTAAAGAAGGCTTGAATAACGGAGACATAATTTATCTTAAATTATTCCAGCCGTGCACCTGCCCGGACTTCCTTGTGTATTCCAACCATCGGGGCTTTTAGAGCCGTCTAATTAGTTAGCCAAACAGAAGTTAACGTTTTTTGCTGCCCTTTCTCAGACCATCGGTAAATTTATTTTGGCTGACCAGAATTTTGTGCCGACGCACAAAATTTTGCGACGCACCAGATTTATGAAGACTTGATATGTTCTAGAATTTAGATGTGTACAACCCCTAATCTACCGCTGCTGGTCTCTCATTTGGGTGCTTGCAAACTTTCAAATGATAAACTTTCATGGTTTTTATCAACTACACAGCCAGCACGAAGACTATTATCTTCCAAATAAAGCTTTACATTCCCTGTCGACCAGCGTTTTTCTTGTTCTAGGACGCCAGCGATACTCTAAAGACCGCGGGCGAGATATAGCCAACGACAATATTCAATCGCCCTTTTGAACAAACATGAATCATGTATCCTAGCTAAAGCATTAAAAGTTGCTTTGCTAGGCAGCGCTTGTATTTATCGGTAATGAGCCGTAGACAGCGGGTCCGGAGACATTACCACTCTAGGTTCAACATGCCACGTACGAAGCGAGCCTGTCTGTCAGTTTACTCTTTGTAAATAGCGAAATTGACAGCCTTTTCCTTCGCTACTACCTCCACTTTAAGAAATCGAGCGCAAAGCGGGCCGCCCCTCTTATGAGCACCGTCATCTTGACGTGTTCGCAAAGTAGCGTCTCAGTGATGAAGACTTTCAACTTCAATAGCTCACATAAAATGAGGTTTACACTTTCCTAGTTTGTCGAAAAGAATGCGCGAGTGCCAAAATCTCGCCGAAAGAATTTGTTCTTCCAGTTTTCTATCTATTTGTTTCCAAGACACAAAATACTCCGGTAAAGTGATTTTCTAGGGTGAAAGACCAGATGTTAGCGTAGACTTCAGGTAAGAGAGTGCGCACACTACGAGCACTCGATCATCTTCGATCATGGCCACGGCTATCCCCGTTTTTGTAAATTTTGCTCGGTCACTTCATTGCGTGGGTCATCGTCAATAAAGGCAACCTCGTGGCGAAAAAAATTGTTAGTGTTTAAAGTATCTCATCAGCAAACTTGCAAGCGGTCGGAGTCTTTTTTGAGCCACGACCGATCTTCTCCCACGCTATTCTTCATTTGTGTTCAACTTGATGTGACTTCTGATAATGGAGAATGCAGATGATTGTAGACTCTCACTACCACATTACCAATTGGATCTACTGTCGAGGCCAACCGACCCTGTGGCTCGAGTGGTCAGCCGTTCGACCCAGGACCGAGAGGTACCTGGTTCGATACCCATAGGATTCGAATTAAGGCAGCCGGAGATAGGTCACTAGAGTGGACGAGCCATCACACCCGAGTGTGTAACTGCCCAACCAACTCGCGCCCGTTTGGGTTAAGGGTTGGGTGGGGGACGCCCCACTGACCGAAAAAGCCCCATATTGTAATGAGGGGTACGGAACCCGGTCCCAATATGGGTCGGATTGCTACCAGCATCCCGCGATAGTGACAGCTTAGTCTTAGCGCGTGGGTTCCGGTAGCTTAAATCTCTACTGTCGAGGCCATAAATAAAGATTATCAACAGTAATGAAAATGATTATGCATCACTATCGTAAGACACCACGCGCATACAAGAGCGCACCTTGCGCGACGTGTTCCCGCCTCGCCGCTTTGATTTTATATCAGTCATACGTAAATCAAAATAAGAATTGGTGGACAAAAGCAGCTTTAATGGAAGAGCAAAAGGTGGGTAACTTCCTACCTTTCTTCGTTCAATAAGCTCATGCAAAGGCTCTAAAAGATGTTACATCGAGTGCGTAAAGAGGTCGCGTTTTGGATTATATGTTTCTATCACAAAACTCCAAGAATCACTACATGCAAAAAGTTGTCCTACCTTGATTTGCAAGGGAGAAAAAGAAAAAAGTCTGCTAAGCAAATTGGCTACTTAGTAGCCGTTTCGACTCCTTGATGCAGACATTTTTCTTTCTTTTGAAAGATATCAATCGTAAGCTTAAACGGCTTGGACCCCACACTGGGCGTATTTGAGATTGTGCTACCTTGGCTCTGCTAGATAGACTTTGTTCGTAGACCTCGTATGCCATTTTGCGTTCCAGCTACTTAAATGTTCAAACGCGGCCGCCTCTTCTGGCCCGTAGAAGCCAGCAATCTTTTTAAATACCCGCTCGACCAATGGTCGTATCCCTCCTGAAAGCTTTGAGAGAGTTCAAGCTGAAAATCAACCCGCACAGTAAGTGCTACCAGATTTGTCGGGGGTCTCACAGTTCGCTGCACAGAGGATGCGTGCAGGAAGATACGAGTTCTTTCGGTGAATGCCTAAGGGGATCGAAATGTGCAATAGCATTTAAGGAACCCCTTTCTCTTAATTATGTGGGGTTCGAGTCCCGTCGGAGACTTTATGAGTACATTCATGTGTATTGATCCTACCTATATATCTTTTAAAGGTACCATTTTTCAAGTCTGCCACTTAATGACAAAAAAGGTATGGATAAATAATTTCTTTCTGCTCCTTTATATTGAACCTACGTCCACAATCTTCGTTCCTGCTGAGACAATTGGGCTCGCTTTAGCAAAGCCTGGAGCTCGAATTTGAACGTATCCGCAATGGCGCCCGAGATTCTGTTAGGCTCGTTATGAAGTGAAGTAGTTGTGGAAGCGATAAGTCGACGTGATTTTTTACTTGGAAGTGCCGAGGGTAGCGCAAACTCGGATGTTGATAAGGGAGATATCGGCAGTACCACTGGAGTCGAAAGACTTGGGGGATCATGATTGATTTGTTTCGTCAGACTTGATTGTGCGTGGGCTTCGCGGTGTGCTAGCACATCACGTAGCTCTCGAACAAGATGTAATGTTGGTACTGATGCTACAGTCGAATCTTCGGCCTCTTGCAGCTCCAACATTGATGATAAATCAAAGTTGTCATCACCAGTGCTCGTTCCAGTAAACACGAGTGTACAATTGAGATCTTCTATCGGTCGACCAGACGAAGAAGTTGTGACTTCGATCGTCTGTAAATCGCAATGCGCTTCTCTTTCTCGCTCATTATCGACATTCGTGTCTTGTGGGGTCCCATCATTTTTTAAAGCATTCAATGCACCATCGAAGTTGCTCCATTCTTCTTGTATATGTAAGATCAATGATCGCATAAGCTTTTGAGAGTTGCGGAGCCTTTCTTCGGCAATTTCGCCGGATAAAAGCTCGTATTGTGCCGCAATCGACAAAGCAGTGAGAGTTTCACTCATCGATCGAATTTCTCGAAGCTGCATAGCAATGCTTTTTAAATTCATATCTTTTATACTGGATATTGGGTCCTGTTGATGTTGTTTTTGCTGTTTAGATGACTCTAACTCATTGTTCGATGTGAATAAATTCACAGGATCTTTTGTTGAATTCCATGCCTCAAGTTCCCCAGTCCATGTGCTCAAATCTTGCATCAGCTGCTCGACTGCTTGTCGCTGGGTGATCAAACTGTCCAATAGACTAAAGTGGTTTGAGCTATCACGGGAACAAGCACGTGCCAGAGTTCGTACAAGTATTGTACGCACAGCATTTTCGAGCAACAGCGTACCTCGATTGCGCTGTTTCACCAGCGCCGTCAAAAGTAACGAGGGAGCTCGATCATCTATCGTGTCCCCTTCCTCGATAGCATCTCGACTTTGCCTCGCAACCGTCTCCTTGCCTTCCTCTCTGAGAGCTGATGCTCGTTCCAGTAGTCGATCATTCAATTTTCGTAACATTCTTCGTAGTGGTATACAACGCAATTGAGTCTTTAAAACAGACATATCGGCATTCTCGTCGTTATTACAATTGATAGCAATGTTTGCCTCTAATCTGCCGATAGGCGGCAGCATCCCAGCCCTAAGCTGATAGCCTTGACTCGCCAGCTCTGCACGCTTCACAATCGTCAAAGTTTCGGTGTAAATTTTGTTAATTTTTTTTAACGCAGCTTTAAGTTCATTGAGTGAACCCACAAGGCGCCTCGAGCGCCGGGCGTACAGAGCAAGAAGTAAACGTACACTAAATTCTAGTCCGAAAAATACTATTACGATGGCTCCGACGACCCAATTCATCACTTGCAATATCAACATCTTCGTGTCTGTATTCAAAGTAGCTAGTATAGCAATTGCAGCCATCACGACACCTCCCACACGTTTACTGACTCTCGAAACTCGATCAAGACCACCCAGCACCTCAATCACTGCAATGTATCGTATCCACCAATAATTTCGAGCTCTTGATGGTGCTGCATATGTAGCAATACTTGTCACCTGCTGCAGTTCCTCACTAGCAAAAACCATCAGTCCACTCTTAGCTGCACCAATTGAATCACATTTCTGCCTACCGGATCGTTGGGTGGAAGGCACAGAGTGCAGCAAAAAGACGTTGCATTGCAATCCAGTCGATGCGATGTTGCAAGCTTCGAATCAAGTTTAACAAGCTCTCATATCGAACTACGGATCCAATTCGACGTCGTGAGCGCTTTTGCGCAACTGGAGGACGATGCACCGACAGCAAATGTGCCATAGTATCCTCTCCATCCGCCTCTAATTCTAAAGAAAGTAAATTAGTAAGAGAATAAGCAAACTGCCACTACATCGTAGCTATCTCCTACCGGCCAAGTACTGGCTTAGAGGCGAGGTTGACGTCATAACGATCTCCATGCTATTGTTGTTACTTTATGCTCTCCTCAACCATTCACTCCTTAATATAATTACTTTTAAGTGTCACTTAAGCGCTTTGCTCCCCCACCAAGTAATACGCAAACATCTGGATGAGGCTTAGTAGATTCGTGCTCGTGCTGCTAACGGCCGCGGGTTTGGCACTGAACGCCAACGCTGTCGATCGTAGCAAGTTCCGCACATGTGAAAAGACACAATTCTGCAACAAGTACCGCAATGTGCAGCGTCAGGAACTGTCCAACAAGTTCCACGTGGTGCGCGCTAGTATTAGCACCGACTCAAACGCCAAGATCGTGCATTTTCTCGTCAACGACGCTAATCAACCGGGAAATGTTCCACTTTCTGGGTCTCTAGCGTTTGTATTGAATGCAGACAAAGCGGCAGTACCAGCGGTGCGTGTGCGGCTGGAAGAGAAGTTCGAAGATCCAAAAGATCCCAAAATCCGCTGGATCAGCAACGACATTCTCGTCCCCGCGGCGGATGAAACGCGTCCTTTGCGTCAATTAACGGCCCAAGAAGCACATCTGAAGACGCACATTGATGAAGAAGACGTGGTATTGTACGCCCCCGAGACGCAGGGAGCGACGCAGATTGTCGTCGCTTTGAAACTAAAATCTTTTGGTGTGGATATGTACTTGGATGGAGAAAAAGTGGTTTCAACTAATGACGAAAGCATGTTCCACTACGAGATTCGACAGGATCGCGCTGACGCCGTGGCGCAGGCTGAAGCAGCAGCAGACCAAGTGGCTGTGGATGCTCACGAGGGTAAGAAAATCGTCGACTATGGTGAAGATGGTCTTGCTATCTATGAAGACGGTTCTGTGCAAAAGAAAAAGGAGCACTTGGTGACGACGACAGTTACGGTCGGAGCTAATGGAGACGTAGAGGGATGGGAAGAATACTTTGACGGACATACGGACAAGAAGAAATTTGGTCCGAGTTCTATTGGATTGGATGTCTCGTTCCACGGATCAATATTTGCCCCGCGATCGTTGTATGGCATACCGGAACATGCTACCGATTTTGTGTTGAAAGATACAATCGAGTCGGATGATGACGGCGGGGAAAAATGGAAGATTGTGACTGACCCATACCGGTTATACAACCTCGATGTGTTTGAGTATGAATTGGACAATCCAATGGCACTCTATGGTGGCATTCCTGTGCTCGTTGCTCCTAACAAAGAGAATACCGTCGGAATGTTTTGGAACAACCCCAGTGAGACGTTTGTTGATATTTGGACCAATGAAGACACGAACAGCAAGGCAAGTCATTGGCTCAGTGAATCTGGCGTCTTTGACTTGTTCTTGCTCGCAGGACCAAGTAGTGCGGATCTCTTTGCGCAGTATACACTTCTTACGGGTCGTGCCCAATTGCCACCACTCTTTGCGTTAGGGTACCATCAATGCCGTTGGAACTACAAGAACGAGGCAGATGTGGCCCGTGTGGATGCTGGTTTCGACGAGCACTTGATTCCATACGACGTGCTATGGCTTGACATTGAACATACGGATGGGAAGCGGTACTTTACGTGGGATGCCCACGCTTTCCTAACGCCTGTGGACATGCAAGAGTCGATAGCACGTACTGGTCGGAAGATGGTGAGTATTGTCGATCCGCACATTAAAGTGAGTCAACCGAACGACGCTCAGCCATACTATATTCACACTGAAGCACAAGAGCTTGGAGTCTTTATCAAGGACGAACAAGGCAATGATTTCAAAGGCTGGTGCTGGCCAGGAGAATCATCGTACGTTGACTTTACGTCGTCCAAAGCTCGCGCGTGGTGGCGTCACCAATTCCGGTACGAAAAGTACCAAGGTAGTACCAAACACTTGTACACGTGGAACGATATGAATGAACCGTCGGTCTTTAACGGTCCCGAAGTCTCTATGCGAAAGGGATGCACGAGCATTACCGGGGTCGAGCATCGGGAGTGGCACAATCTCTATGGTACACTGTTCCAGCAAGCGAGTATGGAAGGACAACTTGTTCGTCAGCAGCCTCCTCCTGTACCTCTCTCAGCTTTTGCTGAAAAGTTGCAACTTACGTCGGATATGCAACGTCCGTTCGTACTGTCGCGTGCATTTTCGGCGGGTTCCCAGCGGTTCGGTGCGATTTGGACGGGCGACAATACGGCAGAGTGGGGACACTTACGTTACGCCACAAAAATGTTACTGTCCATGTCTGTTGCAGGACTGACATTCGTAGGTGCAGACGTGGGCGGATTTTTTGGAAATCCCTCCACCGAGTTATTGACGCGATGGAACCAAGCTGCTGTGTACCAGCCATTCTTCCGAGGTCATGCTCATCATGACTCGGCTCGTCGTGAACCGTGGGTATTTGGGGAACCAACAACGTCACGTGTTCGTGCTGCTATTCGTGAGCGCTACGCTCTGTTGCCATACCTCTACACGCTCTTCCACACGTGTTATGCGCGTGGTATGCCCGTCATGCGTCCGCTTTGGGTTCATTTTACACAAGAACCTCAAAGTTTCAGTGAGGAAGACGAGTTTCTGCTGGGAGATGCTCTATTGGTAAAACCGATAGTGGAAGAGGGTGTTGTAGCTACGCACGTGTTTCTGCCGTCCGACAATGCACCGGGTACGACCGTCTGGTACCACGTTACTGATGGGTACAAACGTTTCATGGGCGGTACAACGTATGAAAATGTGCCAGCCCCGCTGGACGCTATCCCTGTTTTCCACCGAGGGGGTACAATTTTGCCGCGCAAACAACGAGTGCGTCGTAGCTCGGAGCTGATGCGTGACGATCCACTGACGCTAGTCGTGGCGCTCGACCAGCACTTGGAGGCTCGTGGTGAGCTGTACGTTGATGATGAGCGTTCGCTAGCTGCTGAGCTCGAGGGTGAGGGTACGAAGGTAATGTTTCAGCAGACAAAAGCAGGATTGCGTTCGACGGTAGCTGCTGCGTCTTTACAGGGTAAGCGGTACACGTCGCTTATGTGGGTAGAACGCATCGAGGTTTACGGCTTTCAATCCGAGGCTCATTTGCCTAAACAAGTGTGGGTAGGCGGTGAGCGTGCTGTGGACATTCAGTACAATGCCGCCAGCGATCGCCTAGTGCTACGTAAACCGCAAGTTCTAGTTACGGACGATTGGGAGCTCCGCTTTGTGTACGATCAGGCGCTTGAGTAATCATTGGTAGCGAGGATATCGCACGAGTTGTTGAAAGGCATACTCGTCTGATTTCAAGTTTTGCATCGTTGATGCAAATCATCAGTGCGGTTCCTTAGTGTAAGGGTCTAGGGACCTAAATGCTGAAATTCTCAATTTCTCTAAATTTCGCATTGCTAAATAAAGTCTTCACCCTCTCTGTAGAATACTTAAAATTGGAAACAGGAACAGCGCGCAATTTGGTTCTTTTCTTCTCACCCGCGCTCCTTTTCCTGAAAAAGCAATATCGTGTGTGCGTAAGGGATTGGTCGCGTTGTGGGTACAGAGCACATGATTGAACCCAGCTGAATGGCACGGATGGAATATATGTATTTTTATTATTGAACCATTTGAATAGCTTGCTGAACGTATATAGGGATCGATCTCTTTCACAGCCGATTTCTATCAATTATAGCAACGTGTTCATCCCAACTTGGACGGGTAACAGCCGTTAAATTGGTCGGTGGCGGTAGTGACAAATTCGGGCAAGAGCGATGACATTCTTTACGAGCGCAAGTGTCGTTATAGGTGTCACAATTTAATTTTCTCGGGAATGACATAATCAGCGCACGTCAATCTTTGAATACTTTTTCGGCTTCACAGGTGGAGAATACCGGCAATTATTATTTTTTGTAATTTTTGAGCCATTGTGCTGCCACCATTGTATTTTATAATGGCCGAGTAATTTATCTCGCATTTCCTGTTCAGGGCGAATGCCCCTTATCCTAACATACGATTAAGTGTATCATCAATTTATAAGTTGAGTCTATTTTCCTGATTGTCGCACATCATTGATTCCGGCCTTTGGCCATACAAACATTGCATCGATGTATCAAGTAAAGCTGACAAATTTTCTGTTTCAAAAAGAAAGTGTCGATGAGAAAATGTGCAACGAGGATGCAAGTCAACAAGCAATCCACTGCTGACTTCCTGCAAAAGAATATGGGAGCTTTTTGGCAGAATGTAGGCAATTATTCTTATTAGTTACACCTTAGAGTATTCCATACTACATATTTTGGCACATCAGAGTGCGTGCGTAACGGTTCGGCACAAGTAGCACACCACGCGACCGTATGTGTACAACAAAAAGTCGTGCTTACTTTGCTGCGTTTAATTATTAATGATCGAGGAAAGACTGATAAAGACATTTTCTCTGCAGTAAAGATCAAGCAATGAGACACAAACACCTCTCAAAGCACCAGATGTAGTCAGTAAGTCTCGTATATCAGGGACCATTCGGTCGGGAAGTTCGTGCCCCCGGTGGCATAGTAGGCGACAGCAGGGCTGAATAGTCGTACAGTACCGCAGGCAAAAACGTCTGGTTGCACGTCTTTAACAAGGTAAAGGTGCGAGAAAAAAAAAAGAGAGGAAAGGACTGAACGTTTTTTTTGCGAGTTCGTTCATCCTCACGTTCGACCTCATTCTTCCTTTCACCCTACTCAAGAAAAGCAAGCAGTCGAGCCTCTCTCTGGTAGCTTACGTCGTGACGATGAAACTCAGTGCCATCTTGATCGCCGCAGCCGGCATGGCGTTAAACGTCTCTGCGCAAACGACAGTCGGGAACGCCTCGCCGAGTACATTAACTACCAATGTGGCGGATTCCTCCTCCAGTTCGACGTCCGACAACCTTGCGAACCTCAATACTACAACTGCCGAGACGTCGAACTCCAATCAAGTGAATCAGGCATCAACGACGTCAGTCAGCTCCGGAAACAGTACCCCGCAACAGTCGGGAAACGATGTGTTTGCCAACCTCAAGACACGCACGTACCCGAAAGATTCGTACCACATGCCACCGGTACGTGTGGTACACGCCCGTGTACAAAGTGATGCTCCGGTCCTTGTCGATGGCGTCTTTGTATCGAGTTTTGGAGGGGACGACTTGAAAGCCGGGTACTTGAGTGCCATGGACACGGTCAACACTGCGTCGGTAGAGGGTGCATTAATGTACGTTCAAGCTGAAGGCATCAACGTCAACGTCCGCGCTAAAGAAGAGCGCTGTGAGCGAAAATCGGGGATGGCGTACATTGTCTTTTACGAGATTCTCATTGTCCAAACAAACGAGACGCTTGCTCAGTTCCAGGATTCGTGGGGACTGACGCCTGAGTACGGACCGATGATTCCTATGGACAGTGGTCGCTGTACTCCTCTTTCGGGAGACGACGACTTTCCCGCTGGATGTCTCCAATTTAACGGGGACAATGAACAGCCAAACGTCGGTCCTTTTGTCGGTGGTGGCATTAAAGACGACGATGTTCGTGCGCCGTACCCAGACACCTACTGGTTTTCCTTTCCAAACACGTGTCCACTTAAAAGCTGGGGTAAAAAGTCAGACAAATGTCGCAGCAGCACACGCAAAGGATTGTGCAATTACGGAGAAGGACCCGATGGTGTCGACTGCACGTTTGCGTACAACGTCATGGGTTGGGTGACTATTGACGACATTGTCGGTATCACTGCTATTGAAAATCCAGACTCGAACTCAACGTATGCAAACTTTACTGAATGGTGCATGGCTGATACTAACAACACGGAGTTTTCGGGAGACGCGGAGTCTGGCGAAATGACCTCGGGACTGCCGTTCTGGGAAGACCCTTTGAACGAGACGGCGAACGCGGCTCGTGCCGAGGCCGTGGTCTTAAAGTACGAGGAGACGCTTTCTTCGGGATCGACGCAGATTGAAAGCACGCTTGTTGCTGCCTTCCGTGCGTTGCCTACACCAGAGGAGCTCGCTGCGAGTAATCCGCCATGCTATAAGACTGTAAAGGCTTGTGGTTCAGGCAACGGATGCAAACGTGTGGGCTACTCTCAGCTGTGTACTGAGTGCACTGCCGACGAAGGATGTGCCACTAGTGAAGACGGCTTTGAATACCCAGAATTAAAGAAGGCATTTACGACATTGTCGGACGCTGAAACCAAGACCTCGACCTCGCCTCGCAATGGTACTAGCAGCGCGAGTGGACCCAGTGCTGGTGATTCGAGTGCTTCGGCCTCTCTGTCGTTTACTGCGACGACGGTGGCGCTTGGTCTTATGACAGCGTTGCTTGCTCTTTGAAACGGTTAGGTGCATCGAAAGAGCTTTTGGTTCGTGTCTAGTTAACAAAGAGGCTTTACTGTTAAGATTTGTTCCAAATTAGCTGCAAAAATTACACTTGGCGACAGGTTTTTGTAATTTCACTATTGAACTTATGAACCAATTGTCACCATATTTGTGCGTTTACGGGACGCCATCAGATCCATAGTGTATTTAGAATTCACAACTGCCATAATCTCAGCTACAGTCCTTCCGAGCTAGCCACATGCTCGATTGGGAAAAGTGAGCTGGCCAGTCAAGCAAGTGCGCCCGTATCTTCATTATAATATTCAAGCGGAGCATACGTAGAAGCATCTTCGTGCATGTAAATCTAGGGGCAAGTCTGCGATAAGTAACAAGAGTTCTAGCACTCATTCAAAACTCCAAACTTAACTTTCCTTGATCCCGACCAGTCTCCAAACCATCTGGCCTACGCAGTACCATATAGGTACCTAGGCAACTTGCTGAATGAGATTGTGTTTACCTAAGTAGTGCAAGGTGTTGTCTACCCCTATTTAGGGGCTTCGCATACCGACGTCGTGTTGATCGATTCCCTCACGACGATGCCGTTGGCATTTACTATCAACTTTTCGACTTCGCAATTGTAATCCCCCCAACTAGCATCACCTGTCAGATTTCGACCACGGTGGGATTCGTCACTGACTTGGCACAGAGGTAGTAACTCCACTGCACCAACAGACCCGTTATGAAAGTAAAGGGACTTCAGTGCTTCCTCTGGATGCATCTTCAGCTCTATGTGACTTTAGTTTGTATGCCTACCGCGACTACGTCGTACAATTTTAGCCTACTTTAGTATACTTTAGACACAATCTAACCATAACAGAAGCTACGCAACTTGCTGGATAAAAGTGTAATGAATTTGTTTACCTAAGTAGTGCTTTTACCCATTTTAGCCGCCAGATTTTCTTTGAAATTTCTTACAAAGATCGAGCAAATTATGTCATTAATTGTCGGCGCCGCAAACGGTCGGGCGAACTTGCCGGATTATTAGGCTTTCCTGGCAACCTACTCTTTTGTTTTAGCTGTAAAAGCATGTAGGACTTTGTTGAGGCTGTTCACAAACAGCTCAAGACTTTGCGCGATCTCTTGAACGCTTCATCACACAGCCTAGAAAGTTCGTCCCACAACTTACCATCATTCTCGATTTCTGTCCCAAATTTCAGTTATTATAAAGGGGGAATGGAAAAAATTTACCTTTTTTCAACTAAATGGAAAAAATACTCCTCCAAAACAAAAAAATATACCTAGCAATAAATATTTTTGCAACAATGGCAAAAATATACAGGTAAGAAATAAAAAACAGAGAATTTATCCCTTTAAATAGTATTTTTTCCGCATACAATCTTTTGAGATGGTCAAGATGCAAGAGATGGCGCGGGTTCAAATCCACTTGTTACAAAGTGGCTCCAATTTACTGGACAGACAAAACAATGGGGTGTGGTAACGTCTTATGGTGCCAGTTGCATCCTTTAAATGTTGAGAATGTGGAAACAATTCAAGTATGTCCAAGTTCAACTACATCGTTTGTTGTGTCAGTTCGAATTGGAACAAACTAGCCAATGGAGTATGCTGTTAAGGTAAACAGGACCAGTGGTACCTGCACATGCGGTTATGAGAAGGATGTGAATGTTCCATGTCGACACCTCATAGCAGCACGTGCAGAATTGTTATTTGAGGATATATGGTCAACCAAAACGTATCTACTTGCCTACGATGAAGCACTCGAACCAATCCGTCCAAAAGAAAAGGTCGACCCAAAAAGAAGCGAATCAAATCACAGCATGCTACATAAGAAGTTGACGCGCCAAAAAGTGTGTTTATCGATGCGGCAGCTGTGGTCAAGTGGGCCACAACAAGCGTCGAAGCACCAGTAATGCGCAGCATAAAAGTATATTTTCTTTGGTGAGTTATATAATATAATGTCTTTATATTTTTCAATAGTTTTTTTACTTCGTAGGTAGATTCTTTTCATTTAAGTGAACAAGCTGTGATTCAAGGTAGATTTTTTCTTAAATATATATTTTTCCATTTAATTTGGTCTATTTTATCTCTTCTCCCTATTATAAACGAGTAGATCTTTCTCTGCTGTATACCACAACTCGCATGGTCACTTCACCGCGTGGGTCAAACACATTTTGTATGCTATCACCCAAATAGATAATGTTAAAACCCAACGGTAGGTTGCCCCACGAACGACCCACACGCGCACAACACAGGGTGACGCGGTTCTGTGCGGTGGTTGGGGAGTAGAAGAGCGCGTTTTCCGTGACCATCGATGCGAGTGAGTCTGTGATTTGAAGAAGCTCATCAAATATGAGAATGAGGATGGCATGAAATGTTTTGCGCGCAATCTGCATGTATTTTTCGCTTGGATGGGCGACAACGCTTGGCTCGAATTAAGCACATATGAGGTGAACAAGCTCAAGAGAGGGGGAATGACTGCTTTAATCGAAGCGCTGACACCCGAAGACAAAGGGCTGGAGGGAGAGTCTGGCCTCGACGAGGTTCTTGAGAAAATGCTAGAACTGTCCACCGATCGAAATTGCGTGTTGGTGATGGTTCCGTCGCGTTACGTCAGTGAATAGTAAATTGGTTGTTGACTCGATGGCATGAACGATTACGCAAAAGTTGACTCGTTCACGTACATCTTGCCAGTGTTGGGACTGGAAGGGCTTCGAGACTACAAATCACTGCCTAATGATGGTATCAAACTAGCAGAAGACGTTTTAATCTCGCGATACGGCAAGTTTGATGGAAGTTCAAGATATGCCTTCACTGCGACGAAGCTTGAGAATGACGTAGAACTGAGAAGGCTATCGCTACATTAAGTGCATTGAATAATATTTCATAGACCGGAAGCAATCATGCTGTGCGTAATCAAAATTACAGCTACTCCGTTCTCGAGATGGTACCGAGCAGAGTGGATTTTCGAGCGAAATTTTATCTTGATTTTTAGTCTCAAGTACAGTGCCACCACACCTACTGACAGCGCGTGAATTTTAATTAATGCCATCTAATGTCTGGTGGATGGTGATGCGTAGGAGCATTTGAATCGGTGTCAAGATGATTGGCTTCTTGAACTGGACAATTGACCTCTGCTCTTGCATGGTGGGGATGAGACTACCATACCAGGAGAAGCATACCCATGGATAAGAATGTAAGTAATGTATCAGAGATAACCCAAACTTCCTTGCTACTTCAACATAGTCTGTCGCAATGAATCCAACCGCTGCAAAAGGAGCTTGTGTTCGTGGTCAAGTCCATTAAACTCAGTCGCGTTATTTACAATTGCACGTTGATGTTTCTTCATCTGAAAAAGCGCATTCCATATTGAACCTTCGACTGCACCTTGCATTCCGTCCGTCAACTCGAATCCGCTCAGCGTATATGTCTTCATAAACCTCTCGACTGCTTCCTTACGCCCATGACTCTAGTTGATAGTCGCATAAATCATACCAGAAATCTAGCATTCGTTCGAATACAACGATTGCGATTGTTCGTGTCTAAATGCTATCAGCATACACGGAGGAGTTCATACTCATATGGTGGTCGTCTGCGAAAAAAGTATCGGCGAATGACCTATCCCCTTTCGACAAATGTACGCCGGAATTAAAAGCCTGCCGAATATTTTTTTTGCCGATTATTAGCTAATATACCATCTTTAGACTTTATTTATCATTGAGTAGAAACCTCTTCAAATTGATCACGGTAAAAATATAAGATGTTGTCGAAGTGAACTCCAGCAATCAGAGATTGTATGGACGCTGGTTTTAATGATGGAGGAGCTTCAACAAGCTGAACAGGAGCTCGGCGGTATCTGGCGCTATGTGTCCACAAATCTGTCCATTCGCAAGGAGGACACCTCAGGGCATCAGCGCTTGAAGTTTTCAATCGAGGAGGAGCAGGTGCTTGAGGAAAAAGTGAGCGATGCCATTGCCGCATACCGACGCGCGCTCACTAATGCGCAAGACTGGACCGGGGAATTGGAGGACATTCAAAAGGAAAAGGACGCTACTGAAGAGATAGAGAAGTACAATGCACAGCTACAGAGCCACATGGCCAGCTGCAGGAAGGTGCTTGTAGCCTATCGTCAGCGCGCTAAAATTGAGCGTCTCGAGCAGCAGCGCCGGAGCTTGTTGCCACAGGGTTTGCAGATGGAAAATACATTGCAAAACGGTAGCTTCTCAGGATCGGCTATAGACGTGAATGCCACGCTTAAACGCACGAGACAGGTCATGTCCCAGGAGATAGAGCGTGTGAGCTCTGTTACCAAAGTACTGGATGACGGGCGTCAGAGTTTACGTAGCTCTCACGAGGAGTTCGGCAACGTGAATGCCGAAATTGTCGAAGTACAAAAGAGACTCAAGGCACTTGAATGGCAGGCAAAACAAGACAAAATGTGGATCAGTGCAGGAATTGTGGTGCTTATCTCAACGGTATTGTTTATTGTGTACGAACGCACGGGCCTCATCCTTATTTGATTAGCAGAATACTACTATATGGCCCCTTACAATATAATAGTAACTTATTTCTAAAAGGTTACATACTACTACTACAAAGGATAATATCACATTTACCTCGTTTATGCAGAATAGCACTAAGAGCTAGCAGTACTATAGCTACTGATTACTTCTGCTACTTTTAAGCGACACATGTGTTGGGCGTCGAAACTTGCAGATTAGACATCATAAGAATTCGACGCCCATATACCGCCCGAGTTGAATTGTGCACAATTCAATTTGCTTTCCACCTCCTTCGTCCTTGCTTCACATGGCTCCTGCAGTTAACAATAGTGACATAAAGCTCGTGGGCTGCAAGAACTTTGTGCGCCACAATGCCAAGACCGACCAGTTCGATGTGCACAAATTCCACCACATTGAGTTTTACTGTGCAGATGCAACGAACGTATCCCGTCGCTTTGGTTGGAGTTTAGGCATGGGTCAGATTGGCAAGTCTGATCAGTCTACAGGCAACCACGTATCAGCCAGCTACGTCATTCAGAGTGGCGAAGTCAAGATCGTGTTCACGGCACCGTATGCGCTTGAGACAGAGAAGGCACCTGATGCTGTGAGTCCAATGCCCGGTTATGACCCAGCATTCGCACAGCAATTTGTATTGAAACACGGGGTCGCAGTTCGTGCAGTGGGAATTCTTGTCGGTGATGCCAAGGCTGCGTACGAAATTTCAGTGCAAAATGGCGGCGTGGGAGTGCTCGAACCCCATATACTGACTGATAAGGAGTCGGGTACGACGACGATTGTATCGGAAGTGAAGTTATACGGTGATGTGGTGATCCGCTGGGTGAGTGGCCACGTCGAGGGCCCGTTTGTGCCTGGTTACGAGAAGTGTGAGGGTCCTGATGTGAGCATTGGTATCAAGCGCCTTGACCACTGCGTGGGAAACGTGCCGAATTTACTAGAGGCCGTCAAGTACATTACAGGCTTTACAGGTTTCCACGAATTTGCCGAGTTCACGGCCGAAGACGTAGGCACGCTAGACTCGGGACTTAACAGTATGGTGCTAGCCAGCAATAACGAAATGGTGCTGCTGCCGGTCAACGAACCGACCTTCGGTACAAAGCGCAAGAGTCAGATCCAAACATACTTGGAGCAAAATGTCGGTGCTGGGTTACAGCACATGGCACTCAAGACGGACGATATTTTTCACACGCTGGCAGAGATGCAAAAGCGTAGCAACTTGGGCGGCTTTGAATTTATGCCTCGTCCTAATCAAGTTTACTACGATCAGATGCCAGAACGTATTGGAGACGCTTTGACCAAGGAGCAGTATAAACAGATTGAACAACTCGGACTGCTCGTCGATAAGGATGATCAAGGCATTCTGCTACAAATTTTCACCAAGCCTCTCGGTGATCGCGCTACCGTCTTTTTTGAAATTATCGAGCGCGTGGGCTGTATGAAAGACATTGCTGGTCGATTGGAACAGGCCGCGGGGTGCGGAGGTTTTGGGAAGGGCAACTTTACTGCGTTGTTCAAGTCGATTGAGGACTATGAAAAGTCGCTGAACGTCTAAGGTTCAATGCCATGGTTTTCCCGTAAAAATGTGGATTGTAAAAGACATGGGTCGCCGCAAAATCAACTTTGTGCTTTCGAATTTAGTACTGTGACCTACATATATATTAGTAATACTAGGGGAAATTTACTTATACTTTCAACACGAAAATTTCAATGAGATCACATTAATGATACTGTACTAAAGGCTGTGGCAAAGTAGGTAACAGCGATATTAACCTAACGCCTTTAATGTAATTTAATGGTGCAGTCTGCTATACGGCGTATTGGTATTAAATTGCATCTTAGTCAGGGTATTTTGGTCAGGAAGACGGGTAGGCAATGCAAATCCGGATGGGAGGGTACTCAACTAAACAAGGCTGCCGATTTTCAAACAAAATTGCGGTGTATAACTTGTAAAACCAATTCACGCTCAGCGTATTTGCGATAAGGGTATCAATTTGTCCTATGAAAGTAAGAAGTGCGGAGGTCTGATTATGCACATGAGAGAGATTAGGAATAGTAGCTTTTGCAAAACGACGCACGCAAAGCTAATAAGCAAATTGCAAATTCTGCTATACAATATCTTGTTCTGATCTTCCTTTTCAATCATATTAGTAACGATTACTTCTCCATCTTAGCTTCCCGTTGAAATTATGGCTTTTTGTCTGTTTACCGTCGATTTAAATCAGCCTTGTTATTCAATCCTCTCGGCAAATCCTTTTGGGTACCAACGTCTGTTTCTGGAGCCTCCCAAACTGCATGTTGTGACTGACAAACCGCCTCAGTAAAGGCGTCGCGACGTTGCAAAACCTTAAAAAGGATGGACTGACTCGCTTGTTGCTAATCCCTCGTCTTTACGCTAGCGCCTGAATGGCACCAGCTGGCAACTAGAAATGGGTTACTCGCTCTACTTAATATACTACCCGACGTTCACCATCTTGACGGGCTCGGCCTCACATGCAACTCTTATGCTAATGCGACTCGCCAGGTGGCCATGTGAACTTGGCTGCATCCTGTAAGCCTCAAGGCTTTGATGGGGTCAAGAATCTGTGGACAAGATCCAAGTTGCGCCACGAGTTTGCTCCCTACTTGACGTCTTTATAAGCTCGCGCGTTCCATGTTGATGTTTCCCATTCGCATGGCTTTGTGCCATCCGAGCCTCTACCATTCTACCAAACACGCCAGACGGCCAGCCTGGCTTCCGCGTCAGTAAAGCGGTAGTTGCTCGGTTCACCGGTCGATCTATCTGTCTAAATGTCCTGCGCGTCGTCCTTTGGTCAAGTCCCTTATATCCTCCACGATGCGTGGCGAGGGCATTTGCAATGTTGGCTACATCTCGACCGATTTTATTTCTTCTGGATAGGATTGCTTTGGATAGGCCCACTTTGCCGTTTTAGCGCGCAGCCGCGGCGCAAAATGTATCCACATTGTATCCATGATGTGTAATGGCTCGCTTAAGTACGAGTCGTTCCCATCGCGGGACTGGCGCTCCACCATTGAAGCCAATTCCTCACTTCATACCTACCTTGTACATGCCACGGCACCAGGCTGCGCAATATGACGATTTCAGCCAATGTGCGTAAGGAGCTGTTCGAGATGACAAGCAACGAGGGCAAACTCATTCGCATCAAGCCAACCGAGGCCAAGGCGGGCACGACCGTGTATTCGTCGAAACAGAGTCAGCCGCTGAAATTATGGACGGAAGAGGAGCATGAAAAGTTTCTCGAAGCCATGGAAAAATATCCCGCGGGGCCATGGAAGGTCATTGCCGCCTTCATTGGGACAAAGACAACCCGCCAGACCATGACCCACGCGCAAAAGTATCGGCAGAAAATCAGTCGCTGGCGTCGTGGATTGCGCCACAAAGGCCGCAAACAGGCGGGGGACGACAGCGTGCCACCCAATGAGGTCGAGTTGCACGAGTATTCGGTCAAGGAAAATCTCTTTAAAGCCATCGAGTATGCGTCAAGCGACGAGATGGCTGGTCCCTGTGGCCGCATCGAGGCGAACGACACCTTGTCGGTGAGCCCCACACGCTCACTCACTGGTGTGCTTGGCCACGAAGTTCCTCGCAGTGAGCTCTTCCGCTTGGCCGAGCTTGCGTCTGGTGAAGGCATGAAACAAGAGCCTGTTCCTATTTCCACGGGGTCGGTCGTCCCAACGTCGCCTCCTGACGTCGAGATGGCCGACATGTCGAGTCCCGTCGTGATCAAACAAGGCCTTAGTAGTGAGGTCAAAGCGCGTGCGTCGGTGGAACCAAGCGACAAGATTTGCAAGTTGGATTGGGGCCCCGTTCAAAGTGGCTCCATGCGCCCCAGTCCTGAGTGGAGCATGCGAGATTCCAATGTGCGGCTCAGCCCATTGCGCGTGTCCCCAGATGGCAACCCGTTTTCGACCCGCAAGTTTGGCGGCGTGCTCAGTGCCATCACCGAGCTCTCGTATCAGAATGCCCAGCACCGCCTGCCTCTACCCCTGTCGTCTGCACCCATGCTGTCGCCCATGCGTGTCGCAGGCGCCGAGGCACGAAAAAGGCAGCAGCAACAGCAGCTGGGTGGGGCATTCCGCCTGCCGCCGCTCAATGTCGTGAGTACCCAAGCACCAAGTGTTTTCTATATCCCACCACTGCGCTCGAAAATCGACCCGAGCGTGTTGAATGGCCAAGCTTACTATATGCCCTTGAACTAATGGACGGGAAAGAGAGGCAGTGAATCAGGGAAGGACGGACGTGACGAAACAGACGGCGGGTGGTCGAGTCCACCGTGTCGGCTGGTGCTTTGCCAGACGAGAAATTAATGACAAAAAGACGAGAAAAAGAAAGCAAGAGGAAGATAAGACTGCAGCTGGCTGAGCCGACGAGTGGGGTCGCATTTAATCGCGTTTTCGCTGCTGCCACGTTGCGTCCTCGTAGTTGAGATGGAGTATAATGCAAAGCTTCGGGTCATGTCAAGAAGTGGGAACTGCAACTGCGAGCAGTAGGACAATTTGTCTCCAAGCAAGTGGAACTTGGGGACGAGTGGATGGAGATGTGTGCAAACTTTTGATTGTGTTCTTAGAATATTTGAACAAAATAGGATGGTACTATTTAGCAAATTAGCGGCGACATCGCCGTCAATTACGATATGGGATAACATAATAAAAATAGCATTGTAGTAAATGAGAGTCAAGAACCTTGAAACTGGACCGCGTTGGTTGGTTACTATCTTGCAACCCGACACAAATCTTTGCTTAAATTTGAAAAAAAAAGCGCGATGTCGGCTTGGAAAGCGTACAACCGATATAGTAAGCGTAATTGTGAAAAATGTGTTAATAGTGCGGACTGTTAAGCGAGAAATGTACGATAGGCACTGGCATGTTACAACTTCGTTGTATGTTAAAACCCTGTTCGCGCTCTTGATGCCTGAGCTTGCATTCATTAGATGTTGTGCAAACTATTTTAGGTGCCACTATGAGATCCTTTAAAAGTTTAGAATTAGAGGAAAAAATCGTACGAGTGGCATTTTGTGCTACGTCGATGGTGCAAATAAATTTGCAAAAGGGGTTTTCAATATGCAATCGTCGACATGTTCGAGACCAGGAATAGTGAACTGCCATTTATTAACTGATCGCCATTTTCCCGTACGCCCCCACTGTGCAAGGTGCTGTGTGACTTCGTCACATCTAGTTGCACTTTGTAGTCAATATTATGCCCACATGGATGAATGTCTGACAATCAACTTCTCGAATATGCTGGGCGAGCCCTCCTCACTACTCGGGAGACTTGACGGCTTTTTTAGCGTGAGGCGGCGGTTGCATATGCGGTTTATCTGCTGCCATGCAGATGAAACGCGTCTTGGTTCTCGACATCTACGAGCAAAGTTGATACTTGAGAGCTCAAGCGGCACACCCCAACGGCAACGACTACTGTGTGGTCTGAGCCAGAGAAGCTTTATCTAAAGGAACGAAAAGCAAAGACGTTCATTTTTATTAAGATGTAAAAGTGTGGCCTTGGTCTTGATGATCATGTGCGCGTGATGTTTGAACTCGCAAACTTGAAAGGCCAGGCTATAATCCACGTCACCGAAGTGTCTCGTGGCCTGCCAACATATGAAATTACAGTTAAGGGTAGCTTTCCTTCCGGCAAGCTTAAGTTCAGGCTTTTTGTCTGTGAGCACAAAATTGTGATTTCTCACTAAAATTTCATGAGACAATAAAGTTGACGACTTTCATTACTAAAGCGCAATCAAGGTCAATTCCTCAAGAGTAAAGGCATCAAAGCTGCAAGAGGGGATTAAAGTTTACTTTCAGGTGCACTTCAGCCATAAACAAAGTGTTTTCTCGCAAAGTCGTAATTGAGCAGTTCTTCGCCTAATAGAAGTAAAGGTAGCGATGTCCGTAGACCCGCTGAGTTGTGTCCAAGCCCAATCGACTTAGGTGTAGTCGAGAATAGAAGCATTTTCCTTTTGGAATGCGATGAGTAAGGCCAGACGATAAATGCCTATTTTGAAGGGGGTCATCGGCGTTTTTATCTCGCTCGAATGCAAAAATGTCGCTAAAAAAGGCCGCACCTTTGAAGCAAGAATTGTTTTCTTAGGGTCGATATATGTTCTCATGACGGCTGTAATGCTAATACGCATTATCCCATAAAGAAAAATAGCAGCGGTGTATAATACGAGGTGGGTGCAAGGCTGTTTCGAGCTGGGGTAGGCTCTGGCGCATTGCAATAATTTGTGCGCCAAAAGCAATTGCGTCCGACAAAATGGATCGACCGGCGCTCCAAGACAAAGAAACGGAAAAAAATTGTCAGTTTAATTTGACTAGCATTGGAAATCTCTAGAGTCGAGACAATCTGAACATATAATGACTAATAATTTGCGAGTCTGGGATTGGTATGCGGGGCAAGGCTAAGGACTCCACCCACCAATTTCGGTGGAAAATGGCAAAATGAAGTCGCGTGGCCATGCTTTGTTTTGCGTACGGCTTCTCGTGAATAAAGCCTGAACAGGTATTTTTAATAGCCTGTCTAAGCGAGAAGCCAGGTTTCTTTGCTAGCACTTGTTGCCATAGCCGCTGAGGATGGCGTTTGAAATGTGGGTATCTTAGGAGTAAGGCAATGCCGGTAAAGGGAGAGAAGACAGCACGGGTCTGCAAGGAACATGTTTTCACAAGTGGACAATATAATGCCAACTACTACGGGTAACAATGCTTAATAAAAAAATTATTAGCGATTCCCACGCCATAGTGGGTAACACATGAGTAACGAAGTACTTATAGCTGTGATCTGGTAGGAGAGAATAAGGGTGTGATGCAAAGATATCCCTGTGTACCCTTTGGCGGACTAAACAGTCTTATCTACTGCAAAAATCGACCGTTTGGCTGGTAAATTATCGCTATAGAGATAAATGTTTTGTCAGCCAAACAATCTTCGATGAAACTTACGGTTTATTTGTTTTACATATCAGTGAGCTCCGATAAAAGGCGCTGCCAGAAGTGTTGGCGTTATGAGAAAACAAATAGACTGAGTTGAAAGTTGAGATACCTTGGAGGTGTTGCTTCAGCGACAAATAGCTTTTAAAAACAAGGATGAAACCTCCGTTTCGAAAAAGGTCTCAAATCAGCCATATCGACAGCGTGCGCTGCGTCTTATACATCCTTACCTGTTCGACTTGGTCCTAATGAAGACTTCACTTTGAGACGACCTACTTTCTTAATTGTTACAATAAAGAGGAATAAAGCCCATAATTGATCTCATGCCAGGCTGTCTCCACTACCACAAGATCAGCTTGGGCCCATTAATGTTGCCGTTGCTGACATTTTGTGCGCAAAGACTGCACAAAAAGTGGTAGATATTTATTGTATACAATAGCACGAACACGCAACGGAATTTGCACAACATTAAATCTAAGAAAGGACGTGTTTCGTAATAAAACACCCAAATGGAAACTATACAATGCCCTGGATTTGCTAATAGATTCGAGCGAAAAGGTCGAATACACCCACTGCAGCGGTACGTCGCCCAGTGGTATACTATGGGGTTGGTAAGCGCTGTCATAACGGCTCTTAACGTCATGGAAATGCTCAAGGGCACCAAGACAGGTTTCTCATACTTTTTTTAAGTTTTGGTAGTGCGTCCTATTTTCACGGTTATCGACGTGATAATCTGAATTTATTTTCGAATTATCTTGTCCATCATTATTATGATATACCCAATTAAAGCACACCTAATATACTGGTGAAGTCATGAGAGTCCGTAAGCTTTATGTCAGCGTCTACAAAATGTTTTCTGCAGCGGGGGAATTAGGAATTCTCGACGGTATTGTTAGAAGCCATGGGTTTCGAGCAAATCCTTTACAAAATAGCCTCCTCAGCTTAGCCATAGCCACGTTCCTAATGAAATACGAAAAAGTGTTTAGGTCAAACCGATCTTTTGCATGAGCACAGTAATGGTTACGGTTTTTTATAAGGCTTAAAGGCTCTGTCCAATCTTTTGGAAAAAGAAAATGCTACGCAGCTGATCTCAAAGAACTTATTGATTGCTTTGTTTTGAAGTCGAGGACAAATATGTGTGCCCCACAATATTTTGAGTCATGCGAGAGATAGATATCGCGGCAGATGCCTCCCCTTACGAAATTCTGTCATAAGGTGACTGCGAGCTCGCGAACAATGTAAAAGACTGGATTTCCAGAGTCAAGAAGTGCTCCCATGATTGAGCAGCGAAATGCTCATCGCGCGCCGATTTGTGTTTGGTCATTACTCTCTTTTGTCGTCCCTATCTGCAATAAAAAAAAACTGCATGTAAGGCGTGCTTAGCCTTTGGCCTCTCATGAATACAGTGATCGCCTTTTCTGCGCAAAGTGTTCTGTGGTACCGTCACACCCGGTAATACTTGTAGTCAACCCTTCTTACATTGACTTTAGAGAGGGCGCTCCGCCACTAGAGAACTTGAACGTTCTTATTCTATGAAGACAATCATACAGATCTCGCTCCCCTAGCGTAAACATTGCGTTAGATTGACTTAGAGCTGGCCGAAAGGAATGCATTTTTAGCTGCTTCTTCATGTGTTTCCACTATTACAGACAAATGTAGCTCTTAGTCTATCCCACCTTTACAAGACAGAAGGAAAGCGTCGTACACCTGGCAAAGTGCGATCATGGCACAGAAACTTTACGATTTTCCGGTGAACGACTGCTTACTACTCACTAACAAAATGTGCAATAATGCAGGCTATTGTCCATACGTATTCGATTCGACAGTATGTGCAATGATCTTTCAGAACACTTCTCTATAAATGCCGGTACAGACGCCGATTGAGCCAAATCTCATCTAATGGAAAGCGAGATGCTCAAGAGAAAAAAACACAAAACAAATTACAAGGCTTTGCTTTAACAGATGTATTGTGGTCTAAGTTTTAACGCCAAAGTTGGATCTTTAACGCTAGCTTAATTGTAAGCTCTATCGCGAAGCCGTGTTCAGATCTCTGAAGCGTCATAACATAAGCACATATGCACATATGCAGTATAAACAAATTTAAAGGAAGTGCTGCTTGTTGATCTTTAATGCTGCCTCCATGAAAACAGAAAGGCTTGCGCTCAAAAAGCTACGGCAAGACCAAAGTCTATCACAGTGATAAATTTTACGTACCTCAGGGAATATGTCGAGTGCAGTCATGGCCCCAACTTATGAGACTTTCTCCTGTTGATTTACCTGGTTACCAATTACTAGGGTAAGACGGGCACCCACGAGCGAAAGCTCCCCAAAGCGCTACTCTCACCGGTCAAACTTTCAACAGGAGATTATGTATTAGAAAAGTGACAATAATCCAAAAGACGTAGTGCTTTGCCATGTAGATGCTTAGGTATCATTTGGATGTGGAATTTTGATTTCGTTTATACGACCAATGCACTGCGACGACTTTAAGTGCGGGCATTCGGATCGCGCAAATAGCAAAACCAATTCCATTTAGGACTTTATATGACTCAATGTCAGGTGGTTTCCAGTGTCGCTTAAATCTTTGAAACTTCACTACTAAAGCGCTTCTATGCATATATAGCTTTGAGCTCGCTGAAAGTGAACTAGCATGGTTACAATTGCTTTTCAAATGCAAATTGAGCCCACAGAATTAAATTCTTGAGGAAGGCTAACATATTATCGTCAACTTTCTTAGTACTGTCACTTGAACCACAATCGCCATCAAGCAAGTCTTCGTATGCAAAGTCGACCAACCAACATAAGCTACACAAAGTCGCCAAATTGTAATCAGCTAGTGCAGGTAGTATGAGATTCAGAGAA
Organism: Plasmopara muralis; assembly: GCA_003676415.1. Classification (NCBI taxonomy): domain Eukaryota; phylum Oomycota; class Peronosporomycetes; order Peronosporales; family Peronosporaceae; genus Plasmopara; species Plasmopara muralis. Next base: position 148,193 of record RCHQ01000072.1, on the reverse strand, counting down.
CATAGCTCAATCATCATCAACAACGACTTCTTCTTTTTGTTGCCAAAAATCTCACTGAGTCAGATAAGTCTTGACGTTTTACATCCGATCGCCGGTAACAGAATTATCATCTTCGCAAATTCATTATCACCAGGATTGTAATCGTTTCCTTAATGGCAAATAGTGGTTGGAGAAGCGGAGTGAGAGCCTGCAAGTATCATTCAAAGCCTAGAAGCCCAGAAGATTGTCAGGCTCTTTTCATCAAGACTGTACTAATTGATTAGAAGCGTAGGGCATTAGGTCTTCCACGTTTGCTTCTGAAGCGACAGACCTGAGAAATGTGCCACAATGTTTTTATTTTTTCAGGATAGACGGAGACCAAGTCCTTTCCATCTAAGAGCACCTAAAGCTCCGGCATTGGCTATTACCACGAGAACAATGCGAGCTTGCTAATGTATTTTGCGCTGAATAGACATCGACTAGTATAATGCAGGAGTTGGAAGTCTTGCACTTGTCACCAGCTCAAACTAATAAGCTATAAAGTTTATAAATCTGTAAGCTTCTGGATCAAGAAGGTCATAGAGTCCACGACAACAGACAATCACTTGCAAGCTACTTTTGCACCTCTTACTTGGTAGATCAGGATAAGAATTGGGTATCCACCCGTGTAACTGCTTCACTTGTGTTGTATCTGCTGGATACGCATGAAGGAGCAGCCGAAAGCATTACTCGTTTTGGTAAGCTTAGAGTCTCGCTAGCGCTCACGTGAAAGCAGAGGAGGCGTAATTTTTTATTGAAACTTTACATGAACTTAGGAAGTGGATTACTGGTGCTACTTTCCATACAAACTGAAGTGACTATGGCCCGAAAGAAAGACCACTCTTTTGAGTCATGTAGCGACAATAAATAAACAATTTGAATTGCTTCTCACGAGGTGTTCAGTAGTGAACAGGATTGCCTTTCTAGAAGAACGTGACGTCATGACTTTTTGGCCAACAAGATGGTGTTTGTGGGCAGCTGTTTATGCCGAGAAAAGCAACATTCACTGCTATGGCTGCGACAAGCAAGATATATTTGTCTTGCCTGACCCTAGGTTGCCGGCAAATTTAACCTCGCCGAAAGGCTCTAAATATCATTGAATAAATTGCGCTTTTAAATCTAGTCACACGTCGATCACCTGTAGAGCAGGGCGCTCTTTTGTGCGAAAGGTGAGCCTTTGTTATGGGTGTTTGGCTGATCCATATCATGTACGCGTAGATACTGAGTGAGAGAACTGTAGCAGCGTGTGCGCGAAGCCTTTTGTAGTTTAAGTCAAGCGCGTCGAGGTCCTTCACACGCCGGCGAACAATTTCGGTCGTCCACGATATGTTGGCTGATACAAGACGGCACTAGTGAGTCTGATTTCGACTGGCTAATGGGACTACTGAAAGCGTGACTGTGAAGTTGCTTTAACTTCAAAACCGTATGTTTTTAAAGCACGTTCATGGGAACTAAAAAAAAAAGAGGATGATTTTGACAAAGTTGAGTCAGTCCTTGTCCTCGATATGAACAAATGTAGCCTAACCGTGGGCATACCGTGGTTGGAAGAGTGCAAGCTAAGTAAAGTTAGCCTATAGGTACTAGTCACGCAGTACCACGCAACAGGGCTGAAGTAAATCGTGTTCTTTTATCAGCTGCGCCTACTGCTCTTCCGAAGAAAGTCTAGCCAGTCGAACGGCCAACATTAGCACAAAATATCAAGAAAAAAATTATCTTTGTCGTGACGATTTCGTCAAGACCTTTTTTAACGGGTAACCAACTTATCGGCAAGAGCGGCTGGCGAAAACGCTAAAGATAGCATTTCAAACTGAAAATAATAGTCTCGAAGGTAAGCTGGCACCACATGCGGGTAGCAAAGCTACGCAAGCGGAGCTCATAGGCTGGGAAGGCAAAGTGAGCAGCATTGCTCCACTAATAAAGAATAAACTTCTGCTGAAAAAGGTGTTTGTTTAACCCCATAAAAAGAGAAAGGAAATGGGATCCCCTCGGGTCACAGACAACGTCGTGGGCAGCGAAAATGATTTAGCACAGAAAAGATAAAGAGCTATAATGGACGTCGTGTCACGGTAGACGTGCTTCGATTAAATGCACTTCCAGAGGTTTCTGGATAAATGGGTCTTAAAATATTATCGCTACTAATTTATTCAGTCAATTTATATAAAAAATAAATGGATAAAGTTTTAGAGATAAAAACTTTTAAACACTGGACGAATCTGTCTTCTTAAGCAGCGAACGTTTTCCGCAGGCCGCGGCAAAGTTATGTCTCGCCGTTTCAAAATCACACGAGCCATCGCTTCGGCTTACGCCGAAATTGGAGTAGAAGTACGTCGTCGGTTGGTTGGCAACTTCGCCAATTACTAGTAATACGTATGCATTGGTACAATCCGCAGGATTTTGTGGCTGCAAGGTTCTAAAGCATAAATTAAGGTGTACACGTCCATATGTCCCATAACTGTATAGGAGAATGACAGGCTTTGAGACGATATATTTAGATGGCTGAAAGCCATCAGTTGGGCGTTGGCACTACAAAAATCCGTCGGAGCTCTCCAATCAATATCTTTTTTTAATTTGCTTCAAGCAACACCTACTCATTTGCTTTATTTTGGCTATAGGTGGTGTTATGACGTTGTTAAGGAGCAGTAGCTCAAGTTTGCTCGCTAAGAAGGTGAATGTAATATGAGAGAAAGAGGCCATCCACAAAATCTGTGCCATGCTGGCAACATTGCTACAGCTTAATTCACACATCTAGATTTATATAAGTTTATTTCACGTAACAAGGCGTGCAAAATAAAACAACTAATTTGTCAGGACTAATATTCCAAATCGGTAAATTTTCGATTCAGTGGCGTAACTGAGAGATTATCATTAACGCCAAACTTACAAATTCACAAAAAATGTGATGCGATCTTGATGATAAAAGTACTATGATCGCTCCATCGGGTCTACTATATGTGCGACACACATTTTTAGCGGTAATTTTTAAATCTAGAGCCCATATTTTTGAACCTTAAAGTTATTCCTCTTATTTCATACGTCGGTTGCATGGCGGTTAACAACATCTTGATGACAAGGCGCAAGATGTCATTACTCGTCTCTGATAGCTTAAAGCATCATTCATCGTGAGCAAGACGTGTCGCCACTGGCCTTCGTGTCGGCACGGTAGATGGACGAAGCGACTGGCGGAACTTTGCAGCCTTTGTCTGCGTCTACCACACAGGAAGTGCGAAGATTCTATCGGTCGCCTCCTTTGCCAGAGCTCGCGCTTGAGCTTGATGAGCTCGTGCATCGTAAAGAGCTCGTTGAAAGCTGCGATGGGGAGGACGAGTATAAGAACAACGACAGCAAAAACTCTCACCAACAATGTCAATCGATCGATCACGATGCACAGCGCATGGAACCACCGTTGCAGCGCAACTTAAAGCAACAACTCGCCCATTACGCGCGTCAGTGCCAGATGGTTAGAAAGTTGCAAAATGAATCGCTTTCATCGTCATTGGATATTATCTCTTTCCATGATCAGAAATTGACAACGTTCGAAGACTATTTAGATTGTCCGTTGTCATTATCTGAAGACAATTATAGCGAAAAAGAGGAGGACACAAATAAGCGTGTTTGCATCGAGGGCCAGGCTTGCACAGAAGCACAAAGCAATTGTGTACCAAATCTTGAAAGGATCCATTCTGACGTCCCAGCAGCGTCTTTTGAGAGAATGGATCTCCAAGAACCATCGAACGACGCATTGAGCCGTCAATTGAAGCTTTTTAGTCGTGTGCAGTTGGAAAACAATCGTTTTCGTCAGGAAATGCGGGTGTTGCGAGAGCAAAATGAGGTTTTGAAACGGCAGAATGAGAATCGAGAGGACGAAGTCAAGCGCTTACGAGAGCAAGTAGACAAGGTTAAAGTCTTCAAACAGCGTAGCCAAGTGTGTCAAGCGACGGCAGGACAGATGGAAAAGAAAGCAAAGATGATGCAGAAAACAATCATGACAACTCAAGCTGAGATTTGTGACTTGCAGGCAGCTCTTGGAGAAGCAAGAGACTTGAACAGTCAGTTGCGATCCGAGTGTCAATTAGAGGTTTCAGAGTTGAAGCTGCAAATAAAGCGTTGGAAACGCATGATAAAGCAACTTTATCAACAGGAACATCACACGAATGAAGACATTGAGTGGTACAAGAAGACGATCTTGTTTTTAGAGCAAGACGTGATTGAGACACGATCGATAGTGGACAAGAAGAAGCATGAAATTGATCATTTTGCTGACTTGATCAAGGAGAAGACTTCTTACGCCGAATCTGTAGAGACTTCTGCTGCGCATCGTATTGCTGGATTTGAGGAACGGATTGAAAGCTTGCAAAAGGAAATAGATTACGAGTGTGGGAAGCGCAAGGAGGTGGAAACTGTACTCTGCAACTTAAGTTTGCAAACGGAACGCATGCAAGCAGAGAATGCATTGCTCTTGGAAAAGCACCGAGAGCTTGAACAACAGCATGGATCTCTTCAAGAGCATTTGGAACAGCGTAAGCAAGCACTTCAGCATCAACTCGAAAAAGATACTATGCAAAGAGACGAACACCTCGCTAAGCAAAAAAGTGACGCTGCACTTATGAAAAGTCTACGTGACGATTACGCTATCCTTGACACTCGCTTTAAAGAAGTACAAGCAGGAGCAAATGAGCTAAAAACACAGGTTGCGAACGAAGCTCGTGTCATTTACAGGCATGCCGAGGCGCTGCGGCAGTACGTTGTGAAAGCAATTGATGACACAGGCAGTTGTGATGCATTTTCGTTGTTAGATCAAGAGGATAGGGAGCAATCGTGTCGTGAAGCGCAAGTGCCTGAGCTTCTTGTCGTGCAAGATGCAGTCTCTGGACTGCAAACTGAAACGACGACTCTTGTGCTCGCGTTTCAACGTCTGCAACATGTGGTTTGTCAGCAAAAAGATGAACTTGTACTTGCAATTGATCATGCCTCTAAGCTTGAGCAGTTGCGGACACAAGATGCTGGAAAGAGAAAAAAGCTGCGAGAACAGCGGAAAGTGGCTGAGGAGGCACGAGAAATTGCCAATCAAGAGAAGCGTGGGATTTTAAAGTGGAGTGAACAAAATTGCAAGCGTGAAAAAGAAGTAAATTCCGAGCTAATAAAGTGTGAAGAACTTGTCTACAAGCTGCGAAAGGAAGTACACAGTGCATTAGAAACGGATAACACAGAACAAGATATTGATTTTGATCGTGGAGAATCGCTTGCAGAATCATTTTCGACTCTCAAAAAAGAAGTTGAGGTTCTTGTGGCCATGAACTCTCACTGGCGAAGAATAAGCGAGAAACATTGCAACGACGTCAAAGAAGTGCAAGCGCAGATGCAACGTTTAAAAGAGGATATTGCTACGAAACTGGAGCGAGATAAGATAACAGTGGACGAAATCGAGCGTGTTTACAGCAACAAGACGCAAGTGCAACAGCTTTACTTTGAGAAATGCGTTGCTCATTTGACAAATGAACAAACTACGCTTCAAGCGAAACTTCAAGATGAATATGTGAAAGTTGCCAAAAAAGAGAAAAGGATTGCAAAGCTGCAGCAAATGGTCAATACTATAGAGGAAGATCTTCCTGAGTTCGTTTCAATACTTCATCTCTTTAGTCTCGTCGTGCAACCACTTTTACTTCAAGTTGGCGATTTACAAGCACAAAAGCGCTTTCTGTTACTCGAAAACGCCGAGTTTGCACAAATTTATCAAGAGATTGAGTGTGTTGGTCACGTGCTGAGAGATATAATGCCAGCTACGGTGCAGGAGGACGAAAAGATTTTCAAAGGACAGCGTCGACGAGTGTTTCGACGTGCAGTTGTTGCTGTGTTTGCTGTAAATCGATTTCGTGCTTCAGCTATTGATCCCCAGAGCCCGTACGGCCTTTCTGTTCCGGTTGGTACGTCAAGGAGAAAGGCTTGTGCAATAAGCGCACAATCTTTAGTAATCAAGGTGCTGCTTCCACAGCAAACCTTATCAATATTCGATTTTCGTCCGCTGTTGAGTCGATTGAAGGAAATAGATTTTTCGCGAAAAATGGCAGAAGTTACCGACTTGAATTCGACACTATCGAGAAATTTACCAGTTTATCTTGGTGATTTGATTTATAGCGTTGTGGTGGTCCTGAATCCCGCGTTAAAGGAGCTATTTGCGGCAACTGACGACAAAAAATTGTATCGCAAAGAGCGGCGTGCTCAACACGATGGTTTAACGACGACGGCACTGATCCGAAAAGGAATATTAGCCCTTGGGAAGCAAGTAAAAGACTTGCACTATCTGCGAAATCCGTTACAGCAAGAGAACTACGAGTTCCAGTCACAACTTGATGAGCAGACCGATAGCTTGAAAGAAATGCACATTTTGTTAAGGAGGACTGAGGAACTTCAACATGAAATGGCGGCTTTACGTAGTCAAACCGACGACGAGCTGCACGAAGCGCGAGGCAAATTTGAAGCAAAGTGTCATGAAATACAACTTAAGGAAGCCGATTTGATCGCCGCGCAAGCTAAGATCACAACGTTGCAGACTGAAATTGAAAAGGTGGAAGTTGACAGGCTTACGTTGCAACGTGAGGTTGACCAATCAAAGAACAGGTGCATGCAGGAAGAAGAGAAAGCGAATAAATTGACATTGGTAGCACGCCGACTGGACAAGGAGGTCCGGAGTCTTAAACAGGCAATTAAAATTGCACACGATCTTTATCAAAAGGTGAGTTGGCAACTGGAACAGGAGGCGCAGGAAAAGGCAACATTGCACACAATGGTGAACCATTTTCGTCAGAAAGAGAAACAAACAGCTTGTGGTTTACGTAAAGAAAGATTGCAGGAAGTGGAAAGGAAGTTTCAGGACGATAAATGTAATGAGGGATTAGATACCAAGACATCGATATCGAAGAAAACTTATGATGAAAAAGCCACGAGTCCAATAGTGAAGTCAAGAGACCACGATATTATTGCGCATGACTGTGACCCTTGTGCATGTGATACGGCGCAATGTCCACACGAACGAAATGGTAAAAATAACGTGCATGACGGATTTTATGAATATGAAGAAGACATTCGTCCGTCATCGTCAGTTTCGCCCTTGTCACCACGGAAACTTTTAATTAAGTTACCTCGTTCCAAAGATGCCGAGTGCTTTAAGAGGTACTGGCAGCATTTAAATGTATCAAGAGCGTTTCTAGAACTACCAAACAAAAACCTTTTGAGCGAGAGAAGAAGACTTGAAGTGGAGAGTGACAAGCTAAATGCCATGATGTTCGATTACATGGACAAAATGGACAATAAATTGAATCAAGTGTATGGCATCCCGCCCTCGTCTGTAATCCAGCGCTCCACGCTTCGTCTTGATACCAGTGCATCGAAAGGATTTGGATCAAATGAAAAAAATATCGAGGGCTGAAGGAACGATATTTTATCTGATGCCTATTGTGGATAGAGTAATCCGTGCGTGAGTTATCGTGATTAATTTTTTGTGCAAGCTACCTTTTATATCAATCTCTTATCACATTGTCTTCACGGAGGTCGGCTACGTCCAGCGCAGAAAGTGTATCGACCATTGACAAATCGAAGCCACTTCCATGGTCAATATAGTAGACACTTCCGTTTATAATGGGGACGAATAACTATCTCTTTAAACTAAAGACTTGAACATGATTGACAGGGTAGTTGATACTTTATTGAAAAATTTAGCGTTGCTTTTCTAAATTGTATACAAGATACTTATTATAAAAGTGGTTAATATAAACTCGCAAGTTCGCGATACTAATTGCTACATTTTCAAGAATAGCTTGGCTTTGCGGAGGGTTGCAAGGCTCGTTTGTTACAATAATTATGAAGCATCCTCCTATCTGCACGGCAATTAGACAATCTCAAGCTGCCGCGGCTGCGTTAAAGTCCCATCCTTTTCGCTATTGTATGCACTGTAGTCTTCACTTTCGATACAAAGTTGCTCCTTTGTTTCAGAAGCCGTCTCTGCTGCCGACTTTAGCACGTCCTGCTCCACTGTCTCTATCCCCAAAGTCTTTTTATTCGTTGTTGCCTCCGTCTTGGCTTGCAAGGACTCCGTCGTCTGTTCTTCAGCACCTCCTAGGTGCAAAATCTGAGCCAATGACGGCAAATTATTGTTACTGGGCGAGCCTTGTGTACCTGCATCGTCCGCTAATGCTATAGGGTCCACCGTCACACATGCGTTGACGTCCATTACTTCCGTTTTTTCCTGATTTAGGGTAGTAGCTTGTTGCGCTAGGATGTTCAGGAGCTGGTCATTCGTGACGCCAGCCGCAGCTGCTGCCGCGGCTACCGCCTCTGCATTAATCTTAAGCTGCAAATCGGCCACGCCATAGGGTGATACAATCGTTTGAGGTTCGCCGTTAAAGTCGGCTCGAATGTCCACAGGCGCTGGACCGGAGGTCGTCGGACTGGCACTCGTACTTGGTTTCTTTTGGTTACGTAACCCTCGCTGACGTCGGTGGATCTTTTGACGGTACTTTTGAGCATGGGTCATCGTCTGACGCGGTGTTTTTGTACCGATAAAGTCTGCCACTTTCTTCCAAGGACCGGCTGGAAACTTTTCCAGCGCCGCAAGGAAACGCTCGTGCTCTTCTTTCGTCCACATTTGGATCTTGTTTTTGGCGGACATGACCACGGCGCCTGCCTTGGCTTCTGTAGGCCGCAAACGAATGACCTTTTCCTTCGCAGCACCATCCGCAGTATCGGGCGCTTGCTCAAAGAGCTGGTTGTATACGTTGCGTGAGATGGTCATGACGGGCGTCGAGGAAGGGCCGAGAGACTGGCTCGCGACACGACACTACTAAGGTTTGTATGGCGTTATAGCTGCATGTGGTTGGTAGAAATGAAAACCTGACGTCGTACTGGATCTTAAGTAATTATGTGATAGAAGAGAAGGCATAGATCTTGGGTTCAAGTGTGCAATAAAACGGAGGGTATTAATATAGTATTATATGCGTTTGACATCCTACCTCTAGTTTATAACAAGCGTTTACAATAATGGTAAGGATCTCTCACTATACGTAACAGATATATATCCCGGTTGGGGCACCATTGTTCTGCTTAGACGGAAAACCAGCTTTTAACTTATACGCTCAGCTTTATGTAAGTACCAGTTAGAGTTCCCCCCACACAGACTTAAAGGACATAATGCAATAAAGAGATATAAGTGTTGTCCATTGCTAAGTCTTACAATGATCAAACAGGCAGCTAAGACGGCTGCCAGTTGGTCGATTTTTATACGATGACCGATTCAGCTACTAAGGAGACCGCTTTGGCACTTAAGGGTGCATTTGCACCAAAGGTGCCCAAGGCTGTCCTCGGGTCAAAGCCTGCGCATGCACCTAGGGCTGCGAGTTAAAAGTGACACACACCAAGAATTGCTCGGGCAAACATACTGAAAGAGCCACTAAACAAAAAGTTGTGTCACCATGCGCATTCACTCGGTGGTTCATAAACACGTGCACCTTCGTGTAGTGAGAAAAGAAACGAGTGCCACCTATACGCCAGCAACACTCGTCTAGCCCTCGCCCAAAAAGTCGGCAAGAGAATGTAACACAACAAACGTTGCTGCTCAAAGGGTTCTATTAGCAGGGAATAAATAATTTAAAGGTATGAGGCTTATCATCAGGATTGTCGGCCATGCTAAGGCTTCACCCCTCAAAATGAGGACGTCCACGGCCTAGGGGTAAGGACTCGACCTGGGGTGCCCCAGTTGCCGATGTCATCATCGTAGGAAAGAGACGCCGACCCACGAAAAATTCTCGGTACCAATGCAGTCAGCGATCTTGCGACTAACCTACCACCACAAGTCGCCGTCCCGCTAGAATTCCACGCACCTTCTAAACAATGGACTTGATAGGAAGAAAAGGTCTCGATCCGACCAATGCAGGTCATTACACTATGCAGCACACCCATCAGCTTTGCGCGCCGCGAGGACGTTAAAAGAACACTTCTTGTTCAATAATAACAGAAATTATCAAAATGAGCCACTGCTTCAGCGCGAGCTTTTACATAGCGTCAAATGATGATATTCTGCCTCACAACATATATCGATAAATAGGGTTCGTTTAAACTCGGTCTTTGGTTACCGCAATTATCACAATTAGATCAAGGAACCTTTTGCAAGACTGGAAAATGTTACCAATAATTTATTGGTTAAATTGGGCGAAAGTCTTTGCGTTTATGAGCTAGAAGTGCAGCTTGCTCAGCTGCCGGGTTGTAGACAATCTACCCAAGAAATGTCTCTGCTTCAGCCACAATGCGAATCCAAACGCTTGGACCTTAACTTTTGAGCGCGGGTTGAGATTACTTTCACCTTGGCTCAACGTGTGGCCTAAAGGTCGAAGGATAACAAAAAAACCCGCTGCATTTGTTTTAGACCGCAGCAGACCTTCGAACAATCTTGCCGGATATGGTCACGGGGCCTCTATGACTTCAGAAAATTCAGATGAATGCTTCACTTCACAAAAAACATGGCGCCCTTACCAGCGCTTATTCATTACGGCACACATGGAAAACAGCTATAAGAAGTACAAAAAACGTCGCTCCCACCTTAGCTTAAAAATTTACGTGTGAGGAGCAACATCTCCTGCGTGACTGATTGTGTGCACTTGAGATTGCTCTCTTGAACATATCTGACGTCCAAACCGAGACTTGCTTGGAGATAAGTTTTTTTTTTAGGTAAAATACACCTCTTTGGTCATGTAATTAATGAACTTCAGAATATTAATCAACCGCCGAGCGTCTCATTGCGAAATGTTAGACTGCTTCAGAAGGCTGCTTCCTCTGAGGTGGGCTTCAAACTTGACCGGCTGTTTGAAGCACACAGACTTTTGATACTAAGCCTCTTAGCCTCGTAAGGAATATGTTGCTGGCTATGGTCACTATCCTCCACTTAAGACTACTCGCAATTGCCTTACCAGCAAGGTCGAGCACGAATGCAATGTTTTAAGGAAGAGGTGGGGACACCCCAAGACTTATACTAGACTCGAAGCTTCCGGTATCCTGATATGCATCTCAAGACGAATCACATCAAATGATATCTCGACATCGTCTCGGAGAGTTTGATGCTGTACGCTAGCCCATGTCATTTCAAATTCTTAGCATTTGATAATTTTTTCGTCTCGTTCGTATATACCACTATTTTCGCGAGGCGTTCTAGCATACTCATTCTTCTTTACAAAAAAGCTGAATGTGTTCATTCGTAATTTTCAGAAACTCAACACCGGTAATCCTAGGTGGATGCGATCGTATATATCTTTTTGCTGATTACGTCTTGTTCTACTTTTTGCAAAGTCAAACAACTATTTCACAAAGAAGATTGGCTTAAAGTGCGGCATGAGAGGAAAAACTAAAGATTAAGACATGAGAGAGCTGTTTAGAGCCTCTACATCACTACTTCCATAAGCGCTTATGCTTATATGAACTAAAGATGGCCTTGAATGCCCAAGCCATTACTATAAAAGGGTGTGAAGTTCTTCGATGCGACAGCGCGTCGGAAAACACATCAAGCTTTTCTGGCTTGCATTCAACGAGCTTCTCGCGCTGTGTGGGTATCGGACAGTTTACACCGCACAAAGTGACAACCATCTCGCCTTTCATACGACCAAATGACGCAGGGCTAAAGGATAAATGGTTCAAATATAATAAAAAATGCTTAAAAACCCGACGATGCACTCAAATCTTCACCATTTTATGCGCGTTCGACAAATAAAATACAGTGATAAGATCGATTTCAAGACCTCGGAGAGCGTTTAGGAAGACAATCTGCGCGTCGATGTAAGATGGGCTGCTAATAAGGATCATGATGACAAGACGCTCAGCAACTTTTACACACAAGTCATACAGGAAAGCATGTGATCTTCAAGTGAACGGCTGTACCTTATCCTTGGCCATTAAGAATTGAAGTGGGCCACATAATACAGATGACAGACTGATTAAATTTAGTAGAGTGCTTATGTGTCTGCAATAGTACGTCTGTTGAGTAGAAAGTGCAGAATTTGTTGCCGCGATTGCAAAAATAGCTATGTCCTATTTAATGAACCTTTTATGTATTTCGAGTACAGTAGGGCTGCGTCATAGCTACGTTTTGGTTGGGGCCGGCTGATAAGCTCACCTGTTCTATCAGTCGCTCTACACAATTACATCTATAGCAGCAGACCATTTTGTTGCTATGCATTATGTTTTGTAAGCAAACTGAATCCTTATATTAATGTTCTAATTATGCCAGAATAAGTCATCACTTTTTGCTTGTATATCCGCCAAAGCCCAGCAATATGATCTTTTAGTTTAAAGTGCGACTGAGCTCAAGCAAGGTTTAAACTGTACTGAGATGGCTGGATAGTAAATTCTACACTTAATTTATTGAAGTATGCATCAATTGACTTAGTCATCTTTCTGATTACTAAAAAAAAGGTTTTGACAGAATGTACACTCGAACACTGGTTACAAGCAGCGAGGTAAGGAATTATTTTATAGCTGCTTTATGTAGTTGTAATTTTTCCAATTTTAAAGTAACAAATCATGTACTTGATGTGGTTCAAGTCGGTGTGCGGCATTAAAATTTTGTATGAATGGCAATGTCCTCTGGCCATGGTCAAATAGACGACAGTCATGCAGTGGTAAATTTAAAAGGAAGGAGATTGGTATTTCTTTAATTGTTGCTAAATCCATCGTGCTACATTTTTCGTTGCATACGTCACATGTTTTCGATAGCGCAATGACACACGATTGAGAAAGTATAATGCTAAACTTTTAAGCCACTGACTTACATTAGATTCAATGCCGAACCGGTACATGTTCTTTACCTCTCCTCTCAAAACACTGGCTTAAAGGGAATCATTTAATGTGTTTGCCAATGTGCACGGTGGCCCGATCAATGGCCTTGGTTTTCGTCAGTTGTGATGCTGGCTAGTGTACACCATTATAAAATGTATATTGTCGCAATAATTTGTACGAAATAGTCTAAGAAGCACTTATAGAAAGAATATTTAGATCGAGGTGAAAGATGTCTGGATGTCATTTTGAAGTCTTAACGTTAAGACCACAAAGCATGATGCTGCGACAGGAAGTAAGGAGTCTAATTATAAATCAAATTCCTCGATTTTCGAATCGAAGACCCTCCGTCGATATTTAAGATCTTTAATGGTCGCAAGATAAAGCTGCGTTCCTAACACATCGCCTTGCAAAGCGCTCGTCTGAAAATCAGGCAGCGAAAATAGACAGAAAAAAAATGCCGAGTGCGAGTGTAGCATAGTGGAGCCGCGAAATGTCAAGACGTACGATTTTTCTAGGACGTCTCATCAAAGAGTGATGTATAAAACGTTAAAGTTGAGTGAAAAGATGTGCTCCGAGCGTTACCCGCTAAAGAGCTAGTCTTGGATGCGTTTGCGAGCATCAAGAAAAGTCCTAAGTAAACTCCTGTTCTGCCTATCCCAAAGAGGCAAAGCGTCAAGCGTCGTTTGTTACGTTTCCAGCTACTTGATTGGGTGCGAGCTACTGCAACGCATCTAGAGCGAAGATGAGGAATCATACCTGACAGCTTAAAGATTCGAGAGTGAATGCACCACTGATAAGTTGCTTTGTAATACACACTTGTACAGCTTCGTATGCACACTCCAGCTTTATGGTCTTGATAGGCTATGCAACATTGAAAGCGGCAAAAAATACGCTCCATTCGTCCCAGTGGTATCATACTTTCAGGACTAAAGCTTACGTGTTGATGACAAATCTGACACAGTCAATGTGGATAACGACGCGATTTCACGCAGGCCCGAATATGAGTTTGGATTTATGAAAAGCTCTTTCGACGAACAGATTTGTCAGACATACACAACGAATCATTAGTTATCGTGAAGGGAGATTTTGAGGTCGAGTGCTTGACTTCCTAACGGCGATTGCTGCAGAGTGGGTAGACGGTCTGCTTTTTTGGATTCGCCTGCTTATTTTAATGGCAGAACGCTTGCTGGCAAATGATCCGATAGAAAGGCTAAAAGTGAGCTCAAAGTGGTAAATGCGCTTAGTTGTCGCATTGGTGGGTCGATAAACTCTCTATGGTCAACTTTGCACAAAACCATGCACTTCACCTATTCCCGAGCTTTACAATTGGGCTTGGCCACCCAGGACTTGAGCAACTCTGCAAAGCACGAATACGTCTGAGATAAGTTCGGGAGAGGCTAAAAAATAACCCAGGTCTCTAATTTAAGTCGGGGTTTCCCGTTAAAAGAATGAACTTCTCTTCGCAAAAAGTCAGCAAAGCGTAGTCAGCAAAGAAGAGACTTAGAATGCATCAGTCCGAGATAATTAAAAAGAATCTTTGATATCGAAAAGAATTTAGATATTTTTAGTTGAGAAGATCAAGGACCAAAAATTCATCTCTAGATCGGATGAGTCAACATTTTTATAACAAATGATATATATTTCATCAGTCCTGAATTGGCATGGATCGTAATACGGTGTCGGTAAACCTTATCGTTTTATAGATGGTGTATCAAGAGGCATTAAGATTGTCAATATTCCAAGCCCCATATAAAAATGAACGACCCTACCACTTCTTGGATGATTTGTTTCCGCGCTTGACCTCACAGGTGAGCCGAGTATAGACCGTCAAACGACGGCTGATACCACTACCGCATTGTTATATGCCCAAGAAGCCTCATGCCCATAAGACTGTGTGCTTTAATCGACAAGACAAGTTTGGAGCTAGTACAAATAAAACTTCCCAGAACTTTCAAATAAATCGTGCAGAAACACACGGCAGTCAAGTTAACAGTGTGGATCTTGTCAAAGGTCCTTCTCAAGGCCCTCAAGGGCTCGCGGTAGCCTTAAAAGTCGCAGCTTGACCGAAATAGTTGACTACGGGAGAAACTTTAGGTGGAGACACTAAGCCACACAGAATTCGAGGCTCCTCATAAGGAAGTTGGCAAATTTGCCTGCGTTAAGACTCTTTGACTTACAAGGTCAGCGGCACTTCTTTGTAAGAGCATAGACGATATTATGTGTACCAGGGCTTTATTGTAAAGTAACGAGTATATTTCACTTCACAGAACTCGTTTCAGCCGTTGGGGCGGCTCCGACTGCCTAAAAACCGCTGAAATCTAAAAATCGTAGGAAATGGGCTCAGTTTGTAAGCTATGCTCTTTGCCCGCGTGTTGATGTATGATAATAGTTACTTAATATAAACCTTAGTTTTTCAACGCCTGGCTTGGCATCAACCTGAAGCTGAGATATCTCGAAGGTGAGTTGTCTTCGAAAGCAAACTGAACACTAAGCTCACAGACGTAAAATACTTTGGCTAAGGTATTTAAGTCTTAGGTAAAAGGCTTAAACGATATTCGGTGCGGTGCTTACTTGGTTGTTATTGGTTATTAGTTGTTGCGCTCACAACGTAACGAATTCCAAAACCTTGTCTACGGTCATTATACTGCATGTTTACCATTATCTTCATGTATCGATCGACCACCGATAATAATACCATATACACTCAGCCTGCGCTCTGCACCCCAAAAGGTCATTACCAATTTTACCTTTTTAATAAATAAATACTTTTTATCGGACTCGAAATAACAACCCTTTACATGGAAACCGATTTTTAAATCGTTTTACCACTTCCAATAAGGAGGTGATAAAACTTTTCGAGTCCCTATTTGTCAATTAATCAATACCCATATTGCAATCAAAGCTATACATATTAAGTGCAACATGTCTACCAATTTCACCAATTTGATAAATATATATACACTAATGAACTCGAACCATCAATGGGAGCAGTTTTGAAGGAATCCTTAGTTTAGGCGCTCACTTTTTGGATTTGGGCGCTTTTGATATCACATATGGTAGCATGTCTTTTATGAAAAGAAAAAACAAACATAAAAATAATTTAAGTTTATTTTAATTTATGAGTTGTCGGCTCTTCATATGTCGGAGATCACTTTATTTAAAGTCGCAATTCTGTTCCATCATCCATATCACCTTACTTTTCAACTTACGTCGTACAAGCTCATTCTATCACTTAAGTTTGCGATGCTGTAGAGTGGGCTGCTGCCGTTGGCATTTTGGCAGTTTAAGCAACTGAGATAGTTTGCAAAACTATAATATAGGTTTGATCTCCACTTGCACGTTATATTGTAGACTCTAAAGATGTTTAACATCTTATTGAGGCATCACGGGGGGAGCATGCCCGATAGTTGCATTTGCCTTTTACTTGTTGACCGGCCATCGAGTGGCAACAACCACGTATACACTGAAGGGGAAGCTAGAGAGGCGATTGTTATCAAATGCCATGACATATTCTTCACAATATTAAATTCTTTATACAATAAAATGCAGAATACCGTCTAAAAGGCTATACTACCGAAAGTAAATAAGCAGCTGATACCTCTATGCTGTATTATGATTTTCACGCATTCTAGTCGCTCGAAGCTCGGCCACGTTTCACAGATGCCTCAGCGATGTTTTTATTGGCTCGCTTTTTCTTCTTGTTGTTCGCACGTTTCTTCTTGGCCTTTTTCGGTTTAACTTCATCTTCTTCACCGGCGTGATCCACGTAAAAGAAAGTATTAGCATCAAAAGCCGTTTCCTTCGCTGCACCAGCGGATGATAACAAATTCGCCCGATTCTTTGGCTTGTTCGAAGTGTTATCAGCCATTCCATCAAGGTACTTAAAGTAGCTCTGTGCGTGCAACAAGTACAAAAAACGGCTTTTAACCAAGACACAATGCCAAAGGAACCAAATCAACTCACCTCTTGAATGAGAGGAAGCTGCTCAGTCGTCACGTCGGTCGCACTCAACAGAACGTTCACCATTCGATTCTGGCCAAGACATTTCTTCCACAGTCGCTGTAGAGCCTGCTCGATTGCAGAGATTGGATTTGCAACGTGCTCGTGATCCAGCCATGACACGAAAGTCGCAGGCAACGGAACGCCGGCCACATGCGTCATAGCCGTGGTGATAGCTGATAGACTCGACTTGCGTTCAACGCGCATGAAATGTGCCGCGTGGCGCAAGCATACGATAGCGCGAAACAATGCACGATCCTGCTCGGCAATCGTTTTCTCGACAACCCTTTCTTTCGCTTGTTCAAACAGGTTTACGCTGGCAAATGCATGTGAGTAAACTTGACCAAGACAGTCAAGCAGAGCATGCCGATCTTGCTCGTCAAGAGCGTCTTCTCCATCTTCATCGAGGTAAGTCACTGGCGTCGCCAAACCATGCAAGAAGGAGAGAAGTGAAATGAGCCACTGGCCGCTCTGTTGTAGTCCATGCTGGCGCATTTGGGCGGCAAGCAGCACTTGGCGGGTTGTAAGCTGGGCCTGGGCAACGACACTTAAGCCCTTTTGTTGGTGCGACCTTTGTTCCAACGTCCGTTGTTCTTCGTCTTCCGACGACTCATTCGACGTTTCTTCCTCTTTAGTTTCGTCGTCAATAGGGTAATAAATCGCCAGCACGAGTCGTGCGCCATAAATCTTGGCCACCTCTTCCTCATACATTACCTGTTGTAACTCTTTGCTCTCTTCCGGACGGTAAAACGTTGTCCACGGAGCTTGTAAATTTTCGGTAATAAAGCTCTCGCCATGCCGTGCATGACACTCTTGAGCCAACGCCACCACGTCCTGCACTAGAATACGCTCCAACAAAAGGCGTAGCCGATTCACCTGTTTGGAAGCGTCTGCCTTTGCGCTGCAGCTCCAGTTTCTTGAAAGCGTTTGTATCTTCTGGTGCACACGAGCTGCCAGACGTTTCAGCACGAGACCTCGCTTGTGCTGCTGCTCGGTCGGTGCCTCATATGCACGTGCTGCAATGAGTGCAAACGTCTCTACAAGCTCTTCTAGCTCTTCAGTCTGAGTGTCGGTTGTGGAATTCGCAAGGTCAATGCCCGCGTCCAGTGCCAGTACCCCTGCAAGGTTACGCTGCTTGTCACTGGAGAGAGCTGCGTCTGCCTGCGACAGCGCCAACTCCGTGATCGCCTCGTTCAAGGGCACAGTGAACGATTGGTTCGTGTCAATTTGATGCTCCTGTACGTAAGTGGCGTACAAGTCATGCAGCAGATTGGCCAGCGATGTCTCAAGCGGCGTCAAGTCGCGTGTCAACTGCACTTTGAGATTTCCGCTCGGCAACTTGGCCACCGCTTCTTCAAAGAGCTTACGAAGAGCGGCACGATTCTCCCAAAATGTTTCATTTTTAGATGACTGTGTCCACTTCTCGAACACCGCGCGAGAGAACTGAGTCAGGAAGCGCGTCGTCTTGGCCTCCATCAGCCAGCGAAATAGTTAAACGAAAATATTAAAACCCTATCTTTGTCAATTTAATATTACAAGGTTTTCGATAAAAAGCTGACGAAGACATCTACATAATTAAGTCAATTGTTTACATGTAATAGTGTGGCGCAGCTGAAGGGCGATTTGAGCCTTTTAGTCGGAATTTTTTTATATTATTTACAGCAAACACCCAGCTCTGCATCTTGCAACATACTACATGTGATTATAAAATGGCTTGAGACTCGGGGGTAAAAGTAAAATTTGCTATTTTAATGACAAATTAGAATATGAAATGGATTTAGAAAAGACGACGGTCAGAACGATAATTAATGATTATTTAACAAAGGCAAGTGAATGTGAGGTCGGGTAGGCGCACAAAGTGACTGCAAAGCATTGCCGTGTGGTATTTGCGAAGGCGAACTTAGCATAAAGATTATCAGCAAGCCAAGTCTTGTCCAATCCAGATAAGAATTAATTTTGATACAGGAGTGTAACGATTGCTGTGGCGATGCGCAGCGGAGTAGATCCTACTGATGTGTGGCCGCACTACGTCTGAGCGCTTAAAAAAATCTGTATTCGTTGAGTCTCGGCTCTATTGCGTCTTTACACGTCTAGATAAATACATAGGGCTACTGAGCAAAATGTCATTTTTTGTTATCGTTGAAATGTGACCAAATCTTAGATCTGATAGAGTTGGTGCTTCTCACTAGGATGTAGCAATAAATAAATGCTGAACTTACCCGCTCGTTTTATATAGTGAAACGCCTTCAGGCATCTATAACTGTCTGTCCACCTAATTTAGGCAGACGTTGCTCTGGTAATCGCTCTGGCGTTTTTGACCGCGAGTTATTTGATATGAGCACCTTGTTTACATCAAACGCAATAGAAGACCACATTTGGAGCTTTCTAAGCTGTAAAACAAAGCATTAGACGATTCATCATACGATGATCTATAGAGATTCGAGTTTGCGTTCCTTTAACATTAAGACGAATGCGCGAGACCAGGGACAGCTTTGGTGATTCGTGAGGAGCTGCTCGCAGAGCTTTCCTTCCAAGATGTGCGCTTGTAAGCCTGCAGCTACGCATGACTTACGACCAAATGTGTGCCGTTAATGACAAGTAGCTTATTGCTTGGATAAATTGTGGGTTCAGATTTTTAACCTGACTCTTAAATTATAGCGAATGCGAGATGCATGTTGCTTTCGCCCTAATTACACGAGTCAGTACTTGCCTTAATACCTTAGTTTGATGTGATCCTTATCCTTTCGAAATGCAAACTGACGTATCTGAATTTATCAATAATATCTCGTGTGGTACAGCAATTACTGTCTGTGATAGTATTTCTACTAGCGTGCATATAGAAGTGCACATACGGGTCACATTTATTGTACGAGTCATTCGAAACCATAAATAAGATGGAGTGCACAGAAGTAGGAGTTCCAAAGAGTTTTTTCCTCGGAAAGACCTGAAAGTCGCGTAAGCACATATTACCTCGCTACTCACGCTTCTTCCAGGACTATCTGAAAGTACTTTTCTGCTCATGTTGAGGGCAGGTGATATGAAGCAAGTGTGTTCCATATCCCAGGATGCACTCGTAGATGACAATGAAGAGTCGTAGTCGCGACCAATAGCACATGATGCTTTCGTGAATGCCACGGACATATAACTCTTTAGTCTTCCGAGCCCCCTGTTGAGGCAACTGACTGAAAATTTAGCCAAAATGGAATTGGGCGAAGCTGCATCGGCAGCTGCTTCAGCAACATAAAGCTAGAGCACACGATCTGTGCCTGTTTTGGAGGTGGTCAAAGAAGTAGGCGATCGTCGTACCCAGAGATATGAAGGATCCCTAGCAGAAGCCTCGCTCTGGATATTAAGGAATCGCTGTTTACGAATAGAGATGGGACACACTACAGCGGCAAAATCATTTCTGTATGGCGGGTGTCCGGCCTACACACACCATGAGAACTTAGCCCAAAGAGCTTAATTAAAAACTTATCCAGGTGTACGGTGCTCAGGGACCCACTTAAAATCGAAAGTCTCCTTGTACAGAGATTTCAGACACGAGATTGACTCGTGCCAGGCGCGAAGTATTGTGTCACCAGCCGGCAATTACCACTGTTGGCAGAGCAATGTGTGCTTAATGGTGCCGTTTTAGCAAAATAGCAAAAATGTTTGGAGCGGTGCGGAGTTACATGTCACCGAATTTTTCAAGTGGAAACCCCAAACGGAAAGGGATGATGGGTTTATACATAGAGCAAGCTGAGCAGTTTAAAGGCACTGCTAATGCACGCTAGAGCGTGGTGTGTTCAGTGAGGAAAGAGGCAACGAGCATATGCGTACAATAAGCTGAGCAGTTCGATGGCACTACTATTCCAAGCAAGGATGACATATATCCGAGTGCATTGTGCAAAGGGCACTAAGGAATGCACTATATTTTAAACGAAATCAAATGAGGAAGCCTTCGCGACGGTTAGTATGCCTAGTCGCATACTAGAGAAGTAGCTACAAGCGCTAACAAACACCTCGGAGACGTTTAACTGTCTGGTCACACAACGTTTCGAACACTATGGGTTTTGTCCAAAAACACTTTGATAACATGTTCATTGAAATGATACTTGTAGTACCAATCGTGAGATTTCATGTATGTGCATTACCTGGTGCTGCACTTATTACCCATAGTGAAAGCAGGGAGAGAGAAAATAATCTCGTTAAAGCATCAGTTGCGGTAGCGATATCAACAGACATCGTCACTTTACATCGGGGGTTCGCAACAAGGTTTTGATTTTTCGAAGATGGAATGGAGATCAACTGTTTTAGCATACAAACCAAGTACTAGCAGCACCTCCTGCTGTAGAAATGCCAGAATTGCATAATTTTGCGTTGTCAGACAACCACGATGGTTGGTTGTTGTAATCATTGCCCCAGTGGCATCCGAGGTATCTATTCGTTGTGGATATCATTAGACGCTAAAATAGCCCGTTGTTAAGAGCTAAAGGCGGTTCTGGAATCAGAATAGTGGCTATTATCGTCGCATTGACTGTGTTATTGACAAAACAAATTCCATGTGTTAAAGTTGCAGTATTAACTCCACTTTGTGGAAAATTAAGACTGCATACATCGTCTGGAGATAGATAGCAATCTGCACCGCTCTTTGATAAATAATCACAACATTTAGTTTGAGCTCGCAAAATGTTTCGATAATTTTTATCGTCGTTGCTGGTAATGATACTTTTACTGTTGATTTTAACCGCTTTTGTTCCATATTTCAGCCCTTAATCCTACCGCGAGACAATTTAAAGTATCATTAAGAGCAGAGGCAGATGTATTTCAAGTCGTCACTACCTACATATACTATTTGGAGGCTGCCATAGCCAGTCGAGACATTCGGCTGCGAAATTGCACTTCCTTATTGATACGAGCTGTTGTTATCATCAACGGCATTTGAAGCACGCTTGTCTATGCTGATACTGATAACCGGATCAGGACTAGTCGTCCAATAAAAATGAATCTGCTAATTGCGAGCTATCAGTCGTTATTAGTTAATGACTCCATTATTATGGTATGCATAATAAGCATCCTATACTAATTTCAATATCAAATAAAACTGAGCGAAGCTCGAGAGTCCTTGACGCGCGAGAAGCTCTCTAGTCCTCGGGCAATTCGGTGATATGGCTACTTATAAGCTACAAGAATTCGCAGGTCAGCCAAATGTGCATATCGATGGTGAGATACATCTCAGATGCATTAGAGCAAAGCTCGAGAGCTCGCCCTGAATTATTTTGTAGGTTTAATTGTCCATTTCCAAATTTTTAAGTTTGGGAAACCTTACTCAAATATGAGTTTGTTAGTAACAAAGAATATCGCGAAATCTCATAAACGATTTTGAATGGTGTTTACAAGAATGATGCAATGATTGTATGTTGCGCAAAGCAATCATAGACGGCACTTGAAATGACAAAGTCGATGGAATTGTTTTCAAATACTATGACGAATGCGACAAAATACGTGTATTTCCTTATCAGTGTCTTTTTTCAATGACACATCTTGATACTTGCATTAATTAGATCAATTTCTTTACAGAGCTGTCCGATGTCAGATGCTGAGTGTTTTTCTATTTTCGGGTACTTATCGGTATGATGGTGTTTGAACGGGCTCATGTTCTTCGAGATCTAGAACAAAGCCATGTCAAAAACCCAGCGTTGAGTTGGACCGTCTGATAAGCTGAAATGCAAATCAAGAGAACGTCCCTCACAATTAGGAACTTGGTCAAGCTGTTTTGCGCTGTGGTCGGGGAGTGAGGGAGTGCGTTCCGTGACTATCGATGCGAGCGAATGTGTGGGAGATTTGACGAAGGCGATCAAGAAGGAGAAGGCGAAGTACATCACATTCGAAGCTCGGGAACTGCAGCTCTTCTTCGCCCGGCAGTGCGACAACACGTGGCTCGAATCAAGCACAGATGATGTGAAGAAGCTCAAGAAAGGGGAAAAGACTGCTCTGATCGAAGAGCTGGCACACGAAATCCAAACAAATCCACGTGTTGGTGGTGGTTCCGTAAAAAGGGCTGCCTTGGATACGTGGATCGAAGAGCTTCAAATGAAAACGTCCATGTCGTCGCGACTAGTCCGATTTGTACATGATCGAACGCGTATTCCAAGGCTAGAAAGCAGCACCTCATTTCTCACGTCGTCAATGTAATCATCACAAGCGACAGATATTCGTTGGTGCGACGAAACAAATTCGACGCAATCACGAGCGACATCGGAAAAGCAACATTGAGCAGCATGCATCACACCCAGGATGTCGTTCGGCTGTAGCATTCATAGAAATTGCGCAAGTTGTCTTTGAAATCTCTGTTTCGGTCAGTGAGAATCGTTGGGGCAAGTGTGAGAGCTTGGGGCACAAGCGCTATTAAAGAGTCATGGAAGGAGAACGAAGGTCGTCATGCGACAAAACCACCACCAACATGTGAATTTGCTTGGATTTCGGTTCTGGCATCTTCTCGAAAAACCTCCTCAAGGCCAAACTCTCCCTTTTGTTCTTTGTTGGTGTCAGTTCCACGATAAGAGCAGTCTTTTCCGCTTTCTCGAGCTTCTCCACATCACCTGTGCTTGATTCGAGCCACGTGTTGTCGCACTGCCGGCCGAAAAAGAGCTGCAGTTCCCGAGCTTCGAATGTGATGTACTTCGCCCTCTCCTTCTTAATCGCCCTATTCAAATCTCCCACAAATTCGCTCGCATCGATAGTCACGGGAAACGCGCTCCTAGCCACAGCTTGGCTACGTTTTTAATTGGTCAGGGACGATCTCTTTTTTCGTATTTCAACCAATCCGTTCAGCCTTGGATTTTCGACATTACCCCTTTGTGTGAATCAACAACGGCAGCCTTACAATAAATTTATCATTGATATTACGTCACTGATGTAAAAATAACGGTGAGAGCTTATAATAAAGAGTATCGTTTCGATAATTACGAGAGCGAAAGAGATTACAAAACTGTAATCAAGGAAATGGAAAAGGACTGAAATGAGATATACAGCACGTCGAATAAGGATAAAATATACCCACGCTTCGAATGCGGTTGCGGTAATACATACCTCCGCAGGTCAAGACACTAAGAAACATCGACTCAAAGTAAAAGAACAAGATTAAATGTCCATCATCAAAAGAAAACGTAAAAGATACTTCTTTTTCCAGACATTGATCAGGTTGTTTTTCACCTGTAACAAATATTCATTAACATCCTCCAACAATGTGACGTATGAAAGATGTAACGTGGAACGCGATGGTTAGATATGCGATGTATATAGAACGATGTATGCCGAGCAAGGCTCGTGCACCTACTTACTCGATTTTCATGTGCTACATATGCTGCATTGATATTGATAAGTGAGAGATTGCTGCAGTTGTTGGAAATCACTTTTTGGTTCACAGATCCAGACGCAAGCAACGGTGAAGTCGATGAGTGGTATGGCAGGCGATGGCAGTGACGGTGTTGCAGACGATAGTCGTGGTGTTGATGCAGGCGATGCAAGTGCTGATGTTGGTTATATTGTTTTGTGTGCTATCATATATGTGAAGGGTACACCGACACAGGAAGGGATGATACCGACATTTGCTCCAATTTATGCAGCTTTTACTGCTGCCTTCAAACCAGCCTGCGCTTTTGACTTAACAGATGAAGATGCGTCAACGATCGCGTGTGGTGTAATGAATGCGATTATTTACCGAAATCATGGATGTGAGAAAGCAGTCAAGAGTGTATTGGAGACTTTTGCGCTGAGTGGAATTGAGTTGACGGACGAAATGAAAGGTGCAGTCGAAGAGTTAGAATAAAACTCCCTTTTCGAAGTTGATTATCGATAATGTGACTCAATGAATGGACTTGACCACGAACGGAAGCAGTGTCTGGGATCATTGGAATAAAACATCGACCTAGACAAGCAATCCTTGACTACTATCCATGAAAATGACATGCTTATCCATGGGTATGCCATCTCCAGGTATGGTGGTGTCATCCCCATCATGCCAGAGCAGAGGTTAAATATCCAGTCTAAGAAGTCAATCATTTGACACCGGTCGAAAATGTCCCACGCATCACCATCTACAAGACGTCAGATGGAATTGATCAACTTTCATGCGCTATCAGTGGATGAGGTAGCAGCAAAACACGTCAACCGGGCGTCCTACCAATCTGCCCAGTTCAAGCAGAGCACTTCGACAATGTGCGTGGATGAAAAGTCATCTTTGCTCAAGAGACTCAAGTTCTCGAATGATGTCGCGAACACGACATCATTGAAGAAACGAATCAGCTTACGCGAGAGAAGGTTTCGGCAATTGAACAAGAGCGAAAGAATCAGGATTAAGAAATTGACAATAGAGAAGCGGGCGCCGACAGATTTTGGAATTAGTGGCGATAGTGATGTAATCTCAACACTCAGTAGTGAGTATTACTCAGATAGTGTAAAATTTTAAGGCACACCCCTTTAAATGCTTTCAACAAATACATCTAACGCAACAACATACTGCTTCACACTCGGTAATGTTCCTGATCTCTGGCGAACTTCATTGGTCATGGTTTTGATCGTTTGCTTTCGATAGTGGGGCGCTAAGTTGCTTGGAACCACGAAACTAAAGTAGAGCTAATACGTGGGGATGCCAATGCCGTTCAGCCAGAGCAAAAAGCTACGCAATGGTGCAGCTTTAATTCCGTGATCCACATTGAGGGTCATCTGCAAGCCATAACATCTAGTGTTCTTGCCATCCAAGATGAAAGCATCCAACGCACCGAATGTTCTTGACTTTGGCTGGTAGTATGTCAAGCGTTGAGGAATAGAACGAATCTCATCAGGTGGAGAATCGTACTGGTGGCATGTTCTTCGGAACGATCAACCTAACGCGTTTCTTCGAGCACAACGAACGAAGCTGTAGATGTCCTTGTTTGTGCAATTTGAACCATCTGTGGCAGAGCATCCCGTATATTTTGCCTTGGACGACGCATGCACTTCCCAATTTGTCATTGGCGAGTGCAATTGCGAATTTCGATACTCTTTGCAGACTGTCTTCGTTTACTTTAGCAACGAACTCCTCGGTAATGTACTTGGACAAAAAATCAAGATAGAAATTCGCTCGAAAATCTACTCTGCTCGGTACCATCTCGAGAACGCGGTGACTATAATTTCCATCTCGCACAGCATGATTCCTTTTGGCATATGAAATAATATCCAACGCACTGAATGAAGCGATAGCCTTTTGAAGTTCTGCGTCATCCCCAAGCTCTGTCTCAGTGAAAATGAATCTTGGAATTCCACCAGACTTGTCGTATCGCGAGATCAAAACGTCTTCTGCTAGTTTGATACCATCATCGAGCAGTAGGTTGTAATCTTGAAGCTCTTTCAGGCTCCACACGGGCATGATGTACTTGTACGAGGCAACTTTTGCGAAGTCGTTCATGCCATCAAGTCCAAGCAAATAGGATCGATACTCCATCCCAGCCCGTAAGCTCCGATGATTTTCCCTCGATGAGCCGAAGCACGCGGTGCTGATCTTGAATCGAAAAAGCATTCGAAGCGTCCACCTCAATAAACTCCCTGCTTTCAGCATGGAACTTGTGGTATTTGTCTCCAAAATTTAACACCAAATCAAACGAACATAGCTCCTTGACTTTCTCTTGATGTCCCACTAGAAGCCGAAAGATGCAATAAGGTAAAAACATCTCTTCCCAGTGCCTGGATTTCCCGTCACGACCATGTTAGCGACTACTTCGGCTTCGAAACACGTATTCACCTTGCGCATTAGCTCTGCAAAAATCACAGCATATGCCTCTCGTTCTACAATCTTCCTGTATTTCTTCATCGGATGTGCCAACTGTTGAAATTTGGCCATCCCAAAGTACCTTGTGAATTGGTCACTTTCGTCTGCATCCAGCTTTCGTTTTATCTATGGACGAAAAATGCGTCGTTAGCAAACCAGTCATTTACTCGAATCCGCTTTCCACCGTCGTCATGCGACGGAACCACTACCAACACGTGGATTTGCTTGCTTTTCGGTTCTGGCATCTCCTCAAGAACCTCTGCAAGGCCAACCTCTCCCTGTAGTTCTTTGTCTTTGTGTGTCAGCTCTTTGATAAGCGCCGTCTTTTCCCCTTTCTTAAGCTTCTTCACGTCATCTGTGCTTGAGTCAAACCACGCATTGTCGCCCTTTTTGGCGGGGAACAATTGTAGCTTGTCCTCATCGACCGCCTTGAGATCGTTCTCCTTCTTCTTTTTGATGGCCTTCTTTGAGTGGCCGACCAGCTGACTCGCCTCGATGTCCACAGGTAACATGTTTCCCTTCACACCGACGAGCGCGCACACCAGCGTCACCATGTTTCTTATAGAGAAAGGGACGTTCTCGCAATTCGTATTCCTGCCAATCAAATGTTGCAATCCAGCGTTGAGATTGCCTACTTGGGTGATTAAACAACTGCAAAAGATATTTTTTCTTTCGCTCGCTGTTTGTTGAAAGCATTTAAAGGGGTGTGCCTTAAAATTTCATAACTATCTGAGTAATACTCACTCCTGAGTGTTGAGTTTACATCACTATCGTCACTAATTCCAAAATCTGTCAATATTGGCACCCGCTTCTCCATTGTCAATTTCTTAATCCTGATTCTTTTGCTCTTGTTCGATTGCCGACACCTTCTCGCGCGTAAGCTGATTCGTTTCATAAAAAAGATGTCGTGTTCGCGACATCATTCGAGAACTTGAGTCTCTTGAGCAAAGATGAATTTTAATCCACGCACATTGTCGAAGGGCTCTGCTTAAACTGGGCAGATTGGTGGGACGCCCGGTTGACGTGTTTTGCTGCTACCTCATCCACTGACAGCGCATGAAATTCGATCAAGTGTGATTGACGAGGATAATTCTCGATCAATGTCTAGATGATTGACTTCATGCTCCGCAAACGCTCTTTTCTACTCCTCGCACTCATTTTTATAAGAGAATAAAGCTTGAGCAGACAAGCTTGTGCTTGACATGAGGTAAGTAGCATGAAAATTCGAAACAGATACCAGCGCAAAAAAATTGAAAGACTTTGGCATCACTCTATGGTCTATAACGCATTCAAACGCAAAATGAAACAGCCCAAGTTGAAATGTGGTGTTAAACCAAAGCGAAGTTTGAAGCTAACCTTACTCGAGAGACTTCCGATAAGAATATAATAAAACAAGTATCTTGTTGATAACATCATGCTTCTACACAAGATTTAGTTTGGGAGAGCAACAAGGCTAGTATGTACGATTCATTATTGTCGAGCGATGAGATATACGATGTAATTAAACACGCACTGCTAATCCGTCAAATATCTGAGCAGATGACAACAGTTTGCCAATGAGATGAAAGAAACGTCATGAACAATACCGGTACACTTTATATATGCCCAAAAAGATTATCAATGGTTTACAAATTTGTACAGTAAATGATACAATCAATTTGATATAATATTATTTGCGCCCGGATTCGGAAAAGTGACTTCCTTTGAAGACAAACACAAACAACACATTTTATGAACCTTTAGCAAGCCAAAGACAAAGTCGGGACATATTGAAATCCAACAGTCCGCCGTAAGTGGACCACTGCATAATCAGCCTCTCATCCGAATCGCATTATGTATCTGGCCTTCAGCAGACCTCACGTGCTTCAAGTGAGCGTTGCCAAGTCCGTTTTTAATCACAGCATCGTAAAATAAAAGGCATGCAGGAAGACGTGCGATCTTCCGTTAAACGACTATTCACAATACCGTGTCATAAGAAATAAGAGAGTGCGATAGAAGACAAACTAAAAATTCAATTATTAGAATGATTTCATGTAGTTATCACCTTTGATTCGTAACAAGCATCTAAATTCGTCATTGCAACCGGCAGAGACTCTAAACTTCTATCCTATAAATTGTCGCATTCTACATATATACAGTCGGGATGCGTGTTGAGTACCATTGTTTATTAAAAGAGAGAGCCATATTTTAACGAAAAAGCTCCGCTTTATGTAATATCCCGTCACTGCCTTTCCGAGTAAGACTTGATATACGTCTGTTTATTTCCGACGATGACCAAACAGGCGACGAATTAGGCTGCTAGTGGGCCCGAACACTCAACGACAACCAAGTAGGCTAGCAACAATGCTATCTCTCTGCCAAAGTCTTCTCCTGTACTTTAGGCTTTGAGTCGTGTGCAGCAAGGCAAAAGTGGATCGCCCACTAAACAGCAGCTCTAAAAAGACTTGAAGGAGCCTCCAACTCTGCCACATTGAGAAACGCGTGTTTTTAATTTGCCTTCGCCCGATGGTCCACAAAAATCTTTAATTTTGAGCGATAAAGATAATACTACAAAATCTCCAGCGTCCACTTGAACGACAAAGGTACAAAACTTCAAATACACCGTTGTCGAAACAGTTTTATCAGCCGGCGGTATGCTGTAATAGATGTCAGGCTTGTCGTCAGACTTATTGGTCATTCGAAAGCTCTCATTTCTCAGAACAGGAAAGGCTACGGCAAGTCCTAGCGGCAAAACGCGATGAGAATTCTCGCTGATGGTAATCTCAACGAAGAGCACTAACAAGAGGATAAAGTCAATGACCACAATCAACGGTACATGGACCTCAATTTTGTGATTGATGAGCTACTAGGGTTGCCTCAATTCTTTTTGACAACGGTTCTTGCGCCTGTGAGATAGGAGTTTCCTTAGTGAAGTAAAGCAGGTCAATTAAGGGATACCTCGGCTTTGGCATAAAGCCAACTCAAATACTAAAAACTTGAGCTTCGAGCCCAGAAAAGAAGTCACTCTCATTCGAACAGGTTCTGATAAACGGAATAGTCGTGTCACTTCACAAAAATGCACGACGCTCTTGTAAGAAAGTGCCTTTACTTCACAACACGATTCAAATTGGAGTGCAGCCGGCCTTGACTGCCAAGTGGCCGATTGATGCCGCTCCCACTTCGGCTACATGCATTTTTGATCCAAAGCAACAACCTTTGTGCGACCAAGTGTATGTTTACGAGCTTGTGCCATTTGGACTCATTACTGATGGGCTACACGATCAGATTAAACTCCGAGCGTCACAGCATGATGTAGACCATTGATTTCAGGAAAGTACATTCCCCAATAGATTTCTGACTTGGCTGGCTGTTCAAAGCGCACAGCTCTCTAGTGCTCACTTTCTTGGACCTACGGCTAATAAGTTGATGACCATCGGCGCTATTACCCACCCGTACTTGTCTTACAAACAAGGTTTAGCGCAAGAACATGACTTTGAGAAGGTGGTCGGGGGCATAAGGGCTTTCATGAGGATCGATGTTATCAAAGATTAACACTATTCTATGACGCCCCATCATGGGTAGGTCGTCATTGTTCCGGGAAGATCAGAGATGCACGCCAACTAATTTCATTACAGGGCCGTAGAATTTGTAATGGTTTTGTTATCTTGCTTGTTCTTCCTGAGCTTACCTTACCGAGCAGAAGGTTATAATTATGCGCCCCCTTTAGTTACATTGTCTTCTCCGCGTTTGCTGGAAGTTTTTACCTAGGGCCCCTGCCATTGCATCCCTTAAACTGCTATTAATGCAAGGCTGAATACTTGAAAAATTGTAAAAAGAGGGGCTAAAACTAGTAATGACAATGGCATATGTGACCGAACATTTGTCTACAAATTACAGAAGTCCTTGTGCTTCCCAGAGCAAGCTGCACTTGCAAGTGGTTTTATTGAGGCAGTGTTTGCCAGACGTTGTGGCTATCCCTGGGTCTCTTTCGACACCATCACGTCCAAAAAGATATGCTACCAAATTATATGTCATATGCCATGCTGCATGATATTTAGTAATACTGACTGAAAAAGGCGCCAAATGTCACCCTGGTGGTATATCAGCTTGCGTTGTCGCCATTGACAAAGTTAGAATCTTAAAAGTCCGCAGGCTCAAGCTGCGACTTTGATCCTTCGGCAGATCTAACAGATCTTAGCACTTCGACCGCTCAGTTGTGCGTATGAATCGCTGATAGATACTAAAGACAGAGAACAAACTATTTTCAGCCCGCATAACAATTTATTGGAGCATTATATGCCTTAGAAAGTATGCCGCGCTCCAGGTCCTTGTCATTTGTAGCAACGGCTCGAGCGTTATCTTCCTAAGTAGAGTAGAACCTCTGCCCACTCAAGCAAAGCAACTGCGTTCGCTGTCGAGGTGAAAGCCAATCGATTCGTGTATCAACTTCTCCGATGAAAGGTCACACTGATAACTCCTAGTTTGCATCGCTTTTGTATGCCGGACAGAGCGTATATGCAAAGAGCTTTTCGCCCGGATGGTATGAGCTAAGTCATTGTCAGGCCTGAGCAAATGAGCGTCGACAAGCACTTTGAGCTTGCTTCGTTTATAATACAGCGTGGCATTATAATTTGCAAAAATATACAGCCATTCAGTCATTCGACAGAGCAAGTTGGGCGTATTCGTCGCCATCTCGAAAAATGTATGGCACAAGCATTTCAAAGCATTTAAGATGCACTCAACATTCCACCAGTGTGTGTTTAATGGCAAGCAACTTTTTGGCATAAATGGAGTACTTTCGTTCATCAGCTGTAAGCTGGACAGGAGCAAGATATCTCACTCATGACCGCTCTCATCAAGTTGTGGAAGTGCCAAACAGTGTAATCGTCCGACGCGCCAGAGAAAAACAGGTGCAAGGCTTCCCTTGATGTTGGCAATAACATCCTGATCAGCACCACCGATATACTTTCTCAACAAATTTGCCAGAGAGTGCACGAGACCGCAGAGTCAGCACTGGACTTGCGCAAGTCTCTAGCTACACGTAACGCTGACCAATTTCTTTCGGCGGCAATGTACGAGTTTACCTCAAAAGATGTTTGGGCAAAAGATCGATAGGGTTGGAAAAAATGTGCAACCAAATAATCAAGCTTCACTGGAGTGAGATGGCTTTTACAACATCACTATCCACTCTTTCAGCATACCTCTAGGCTAATTAACCGCGGTAAGGGGCTCCTCGTACGGATAAGGCAAATCCAATGCACTATACAAAGCTTAAACATCTAGTTGCTGAGCTCTTTCCAATGAAGTTCACGTCCATGCAAGTACTAGTGTACTGATGGGCTCATTACGCATTGGCAACTCATCATTTCTCTGTTTGCCTTTTGATTATAGAAATTCAATGACGAGTGCGGGTATTTTGATATCACTCTTTGCCTTTTCGGCGTGTTTTGCACTCGTGCCGAAAATCGTTGCTGATGGCACGGTATTCCGTATGCCAATCTCGTGCCTGACCCCCTTTTTTTGGTACATGTGTAATTGATTTACGCCATAGTACCTTATTGCTTGGAAGCCTAGTAGCTCTCAAGGGGATATAAGTGTTAGTGGCTCGTCGGTTGTACGCGCAAATGGTTGAAATCATGAGCAAAGTTTGAGTTGTAGCAAACTCTAACGCATCGAGCAATGTTGAGCTCTAGCAAACGATTGTGGTTAATCACATAGATCGAACGGTTATTGCGGAAACAAATTATTATGGCGGTTTGTACTCTACTGGGACAGTTTAAGCATCCCTACGGCCTCAATATACTTAGTTATGATTTTATTAGCAGCACGGAGTAAAATGTTGCTCTGGGCATCGACATGCAGTGCTTGATTATATGCAAAGACAAGGACGAGAACTGATTCGATTCGATTCGGGCATGAACTTTACAAGCATTTGCCACATGACCCCGCACAAAATATCATGATGAGTCGTGCACGGCCTTTCCAAAAGATGAATTTGCAGGTACTCAGACAACATTTAAGAAATACATATCAGCGGGCAGCCAACTACCACTGGACGCACCACCTACCAAAGGCGCAAATACTGTTCTACCTGAAACGTGTGGCACATCTCTGCAAGAAGAGAGCCGAAATGCGATACCATGTTGATCTCTCGCTGTCAGGAACATCGCCACGGCTGGCAAAAAATGTTTATTGCTTAAGTGATTGCGCTGGCATGGTAGGCCGCTACAACTAGAGACATTGCCAAAGATGTCAGAGCATTTAAGCCTTGAATTAGTCGAAGCTACTGAGTTCCTGGCTTAAAGGTAGTGTTTTTTAAAACAAAAAATCTCTTGAGAGCATAAATAAAATTTCTGTTTAAGTCGAAGATGTCATTGGCCCTCCCTGTAGAGAACTTACTTTCCGTCTAGGCTCAGCGTTTGTCAAAGCTCCGGTATATTTTGCTGAAAAACTGATATATAGATCCAACATCGAGAGTTTTATCTAAAAGCGTGGTTTCGTAAAAATTGACCTACGAAGTAATGTCAACATGCAGTGGCTGTTGGCACGAAAGAATCACAATTTAGTTTCTATGTGACTGTTTTAATTACTTTTTCACCAAGACAACAAAGGTTACCATAACGCAATAGCACTCGTCACTATGTTTAAGTTTTTGACTCCCAAGCAAAACGTCGTGCGTACAGTATGGTTGTGCCAGCACAGACATCGATTAGAAGGAAGGCTTGTCACCGAAAAACATGTACAACAACACCTTCAAAAGCGCATTACATTTTGGAAGATGGACATGAATCTGCATCTCATGTAGCCCTTTTGACGCTTAGTACAACTAGCGAGATACTTTGGGAAAAGCTAGTGATTCTGCAAGGCCGTAGCAAGGAAATCGCCCATTGAAAAAGTTCTTATGACCTTAAGAAATCGCAACCAAGCGGACTTAGACAAATGTTATGCAAAAAGGTGGTCAGCCGGCTGTGAGAATTCAATTTGGCTACCTAAAGCAATTTTTCTAGGTTGCGTGGGCCAATAACCTTTATGTCAACATCTACAAAGTATCCCTGTGGGAGAGGAGTCTGTTATTTCTGACGTTTTTGTAAGCAACTATATATGGAAGCCGTTACGGCTTGGTCTTTACCAGCAAATTGAAACAGGAATTACTATACAAAGCTGGGTGTACCGGTATTAGTTAGTATTTATCCGATTTTCTGGGAAATGACGTCAGCAAAGCCAGCACCAGAACGCGTTTAACAGCTGCAATGATAATCTTCAGTGGGCACATCACTTTTGACTTTACTGGTTAACATAAAGCTTTCTGGCGTCAATTGCGACACTTCAGACTGCTATCGGCTACGCATTAGTTCAGCTCGATGAGGACGAGTCATCTCGTTCTAGTCCAGACCACTGAGGGCTGCCGATCGTAATTGCCCTACTAACAACAAGGATATACCTGCCGACACTATTAAAGTCATTACAAGCTTAAGGGTCTTGTATTTTTTCAAGACCAATCATCCTTGTGAACGGCGAGATATACACCTCACTTGTCGCAATGCATGGCAACATGGCTGCCATAAACAACTTCCGAGTAAAAGACAGCCAATAAAACTAAACGAACTTGCCGACGCACTTTTGAGCAATCCACGCTTTAGTTTGCTGTGACTACAGCGCTGTAGACGAAAGCGTTTGGCAAACATACAGAGCCTACGTTAATCGAAAGCCATAAATGTGAATTCTCATCGTGGGTAAGGGCGGCAATAGCAGGAAGACCCAGCCTGATTCGTTGCCTTCAGCGATGAGAATTTGGAATATGACAAACCGATAAATTTGTATTTCAACATTACAAGACGCATTGATGACTTCACATGGACAAATGAATGGCCAAGCTCATCAAATAAAATATGGCATGCTGACTATTGCCCCTCGTCGCTCTCCTTTCAAAAGCAATATTAGACGTAATGGGGAATGCAAAGGGCCTAACAAGAAACTGTGTATTCTGTTAAAATTCGGTTCACTATAAAACAAGGATGGCTTCTAGTGCCTAGCAAGCTTTTATTACTGGTAATGAATTGTGAGATAATACAAAGCTGAATGTTGGTTACATATATATATCTTAAAAATGCTATTGCTGCAACATTTGCGATAGCAAAGCTATTTGATTCTTAAAAGAAGACATCACATCAAACTTACGATTTTCACTCCAATTCAAATTTTGGCGCCCTTAAAACTAGATAGTAAGCAGTCATCTATGAGGACTGAATATCTTTAACATGCTTATTCATTGTAATCCGCAGTGTGATCTCAGTACGACAGAGTATATAGCAGCATATGTCAATTGACCAAGGTCAACTTTAATTTGATTGGGCATTAAATAGCTTAAGGTATCCAACGTAATACCGTCAGCTCTCTGCACCCCTTTTTTTCTTCATCAACTGTATGCTGTCGCGATTGGTTAGTACTTGGACAAGTTCTTACCAATTGTGCCAACGCACCGTAGACGATTTAGGATGTCTGCTTCTAGCATGTCGCTTAGCTAGCTGCCTGTGTAAGGCTTAAATCTGTGGGTTACGTCAATCCTTCTAATGCTGTACTGCGGGCTCTTTGCGGTTAAGCCGGATCTTGCAAGCTTATAACTGAGACAATTGTTGCTCCTTATTAAGTCCACGCAACTTCAATTTATAATGCAATTAACTTGAGCTTGCAAGCGTGCACGGTGCCAAATTTCATTATTTATTACCCGACCCAATTGAAGCGATACAACGAATATGCTCAACTCAATTAAGAAATTTACTGTGCTATATATACTGGTCACTGCTTCATTACATAATTTTGCTCTCTTGGATTTGCTCCGCTTTGCGTCACAAATGTAGGCACTACACTCCGGCAAAAATTGAATCTCGTATTTGATGAGGGATTAGCTCGGCTTAATGTGGATCCCGGCGCCTGGTACACCACTTTGGGTCTTCTCCGAGATTTAGTCTAAGCTTTAAGCCGCAATTAATTGCGTGAGCACATTTGCTTAATCTGACCTGGGTTAATTATGTACTCGACTATGTTCGGAATAGCGCTGGTAGATATATAGTCGGCGACGCTTTGAGAGCATAGATCGCTACTTCAATGCCTCGCGCCTTTGTTTATGTGCTTGAGGACAAAATTGTCTCTCGCGCTGGATTACCGCCCAACAAGAATCATGAGGCTGTCAATAAATCTCACTTGCTTGCTTTAAAGCGTTATAGATCGACTTATTGAAAAAAGGTTCAACCAAGTCACTCCATTCGCGCTGTTAAAGTAGCAAAGGCAAAAAGAGGAACGGAGTAAATACCAAAAAACAAACTAAGCAGTGCTCAACGCCATCGTGTCAAAAGTGTGCGCTAATCTTTTATCTTAACATAAAGTAAGCTTCGATTGACCGCGTGCTCAACAAATTAAGAGCTCGCGAGAACCGCTGCTTGTTCGTGTTATCGCAAACATGATAACACAAATAGTAAAGCGAAAGTTCCTGCCGCTCAGCACGCGATACGGTGGCATTTGATTTTGGAAAATGGACTGTCACCATTTTTCGGTCAAACCAATGAAAAGCTTGTATTTACTGGCCTCAGTCAATTTGGATCATCTGTCTCACGCGCATCGTAGCAAAGATGTACAGTTTTGGAGGCGTGCGGTAAGGTGTGTCAACTACCACATTCAATGCATTCAGGTTGGTAGGCGTATGCTGCAATTTTGTAGGAAACTAAGGGCTGTAAATCAGCGATAACATCAATCTTTAGTATCACGGCACGGGCACCGGCTCTCGGTAGGAAACATATCTAAATTTGAGAAGGACACCTTGTAGTCCTCGCGTGGCGTAAGACCAAATACATATCCAAGGATTTTAAGGTCCGCGCGCACGAACAAGAGCGCGTAAACTTTGCGTATACTGAAGACAGAGTTATGAAGTTGCTTAACGATGCCAAAACCAGATAACAACTCCTTTGCATTTAGTCACGCATGGTGTAAAGACCCCACTACAGAGCAAAGAAGTCGATAAGTCTAACTGACTTATTCTGAGGTGTCTTAAACACCAGGAAAAG
This sequence comes from Plasmopara muralis, assembly GCA_003676415.1. Taxonomy (NCBI): domain Eukaryota; phylum Oomycota; class Peronosporomycetes; order Peronosporales; family Peronosporaceae; genus Plasmopara; species Plasmopara muralis. The sequence goes on along the minus strand of RCHQ01000072.1, from coordinate 111,542 downwards.
TTCAATAAAGATCCTCTCTCGAGTATAGAGCATATCAGGGTCATTAACTGGCCACTCAAGAACCCTTTGCTTTGTTAATAAGGCAAGCCAGCAAAAAAGTTTCTTTGTCAATGCTCTAAGCAGTCTTATAGCAACTGCAAGCTTCAGATTGCAAAAGGACCCATTTAAATGGTGACGATCCTGGTGCGTATCGAGCGCAATAAAATGTTTGTTATAATCTACTCAGCCCACATAGCGCGCTAGAGAGTTGTCCACGCAAATTAATGTCGGTAAGGGCGCGTGCCATTAATACTTAATTAGCTTGACAGTTTTGGGTCGATGCGATCTGTGTTACAAGAAACTTTGCTGACATTTTACGCAGCGCAAGACTTTCCTCTTGACCATCGTCAGATTGGAAGGACGCATGATCAGCAACACATTCAAGACTTCCGTCTAACTGGATGTAAGTCAGACATTTCAAACTGCATCTTCGAGAAACAAGAAAATGCTACCAGGCATGATGGGACTGGATGTCCTAGCGCTTAATATTATACGCGTGGACCGGAATGTAAGTGTCGCAAACATTGCTTTAAATACTGAACTGAAGTGACCAGTCTTGTCAGACAGCTAGAAATTACTTTCAGTAATTTTTGTGACGGTTTTTTTTACACCTTGCCCAAAGGAGTCGTGCACAAAGGTATACAATCTTCCGGTAAGCGGCCGCTCACTTCGTTTCAAAAGGATTGGCGTGTGCAATAGATTGCAGCTTGAATTTATCTAATACGACTTTCACTTTTCTGTACTTACCCATAACTCTTATAATGCAAATAAATTATCTTGTAAGTAGGGCACGGTGGTGTAAATAGCAATTAGATGCCTGTCTTACACAAGAAGCCACCATTTCTTTGAGTTTTCTTCTAGCAGGAGCCGAATTTCACAAAAAAAGTTTTGGCTGCATGCAACGGCCTGTTGCGCCCTGTCTAATGGATGTCGTTGCTTTAAAGTTTCGTGGAAGAGACGCAAATTGTCACTACCGTACAAAACTTTAATCGAGACCAGTCGTCTGATATGCCAGCGATAATTGAACGTATCGCTATCGGATTCACAGAAATGTTGAAGGTTAAAATTTAAGATTCGTGATTTTTAGCGTGGATCATGCTTCCGAACTTGGTTTGCTCGTTGCTGAGGCAACCGTGAAGGATTTTTGTTAGCCATAGACTATCAGGACGTCGGACTTTTAACCTTGACGCCACTGTCGAAAACAATTGCTCATAAGGTAAGGCGCTACGAATGGTAATCACACAATTATCCAAGCAACAGAAAGGTAGGCACTGTACCTAGACTCAGTGGATTTTGGTGTGAGGTTCCTAAAGTTTTAATAGGACATTATGCTTTTCGATCCCGGATCTGGATGCGAGGTTTGATCTTTTCCTGGGCTCGGCGGAGCTGAAGGGTCACGAACTTTAGGCTAATAGGGGATCAAACACCTCGATTGCCACCCGCTTTGCTTCCCGCGGAGCTTTGGTGAGTTACGCAGCAGCTTTACTTGGGTGCAGAATCACTTTTGGTGCGGAAACTGGACCGAGAAGAATAGCGTGTTGGACATTGAAATGCCGATAGAGGACACTGATGGTACTGGGGGGAAGAGTCTGTAGCCTGCAGAGCCACATTAACTACTGAGAGGCGCTTGTTAGACACAGCACTTGCTGCAAGGCATGGCTACTTTTTCTTAGTTTTGAGCTGAGGCAGTATGGGTAAGCCCAATCAGTGGCACCCAGACAGATCAGCGGTCCAAGTCAGACACAGCACTCGCTTCATTCGGTGGAAGGTGTGGTAAATTTTCTGTCGAGGTGTACTTTGCCAATTCACGCGGAAAGAACAAGGCTCGTATAAAGTAGCGTTCACTGCGTAGCGTTCAAGGTGTGTGGTAGTTGTAGGCCAAGACGTCAAAGACATGACCCAGATGATACACATTAAGTTAAACGGAGCCCACTGAGTAATGCTCTTTGAAGACAGCGCTTGGTGTATGGCGTGACTTCGTAGATCAAAGGCCGGGGCATCCAAGCCGATTCCTTTTCAATGCATATGGAGCGGTGCATATTTCGATATCATAAACGTGCCAACAAAAAAGCTTGTGCCAAAATGCATAATCGTGAAGAGACCAATACGGCGCGGGGCGTCTCGCCGGCTCGAGAAGAAAAAATCGACCACGCATGGCGCTCATTGAGCAGTGCAAGACAACTTGTCTTGAACAATGATCGACATGTCAAAAATTGGCTACAGCTTTTAGATGTATAGACTTAAAAAGGGAAACAGCGTTACGATCCAAGAAAATAATAGCCTAAGTTTTATTGTTAGTGAATGTTCTACTTGTGCTGGACACAATGTTCATGACAGAGCTTACACTTCATGCACGAAACGGTTCTTTCATCCTCTGAATCATCCGTATCATGTTTTTACGGAGTTTAGTCCCACAAAAGCTGCCTTTTGCGCTACCTCCAGGTAGACAGGCTGAAACGGCGATGGCCTTCAGCATTAAGTCATTGATCAACTTCTTATTTACGTGAACATTCATTTTCAGACGGCAAAGGTGCAAGCGGCGCATTGTACACGCTTATACTAAGCTAAATGTGGCAACCGTACCGACACAGACGCCGGTTCCTTGGAGAAGGTGCTGCAAAAGAATTGGTGTGATTCACAAAATAAGGTGCATTTGACTAAGTCGACATATTAAACCAACCCTTCATGCAAGGAAGTGGAGAACAATTGATCGCAATCCGCACTCCAAATGATATGCTCTAAAATTGGTTGATCACGTCTCAAGCGCTATAAAATACGCCTACGACGTGGTGACGTAATCAATTAGAGCCCATAGATTAAGTACAAAGACATACTTAATTAAAACATGTTTTGTCCGTCGTCGTACAGATCGCTTGTATACAAATGTCAAAAGTTACATTTTCCATTCGCAAGCAGCGCTCAAGTGCATACGCACTTTACGCAAGCGAACACTTTATCTTGATGAGATACGTGCTTCTTAGGCACAAGAGACAATCCTTTAAAGAGCGCTCTTTTGAAGCATAGCCTTTAGGCAGATTCTTAAAGTGGCAAAGCCACTGTGGATTGGCTGGTTCCATTAAGCCAGAATTTTAATGAAAGGGCTTGATTGGCTAATTATTGTCACAAGTACAATGGTAATTACTTAGAATTGGCTCACTGCTCAAGCTTCTTAAGGACACAGGATGAATTTGGAAATTAGACATCATAAGACGCTTGACAGAGTCAAGAAATACTGAAACAGGTGCATACACTGGCCTTGACGGTACCACATCTACTGCTTGACGCGCCAGACTTTGCCTTTGGTAAGGCTTTACTACAAACTGACGCTGCGAGGCGAGTTAGGGTGATCGTGCTTAAAGCTGCTGTAAAAAGCCATTCTATTTTTGACAAAATGCTACTTGCAATGGTCTTAATAATTGTAGGTAGACTTTGAGCCATGCGCGATCTGTAAACATAATGAGTCATTATGCAATACATTGCTCTGCTAGCCATAAGCCATCTGTGATAAGTCCAAAATCTGATAGCAATCGGATCATGCTAAACTTAAATGTCTCTACCGCGAGACACTGGTAGCAATCCGACTCATTTTGTAATCCGCAACCTACGGAGATTTGTTGGTCAGTGCGAGTCCAGGCGACCCAACTGGTACACACCCATTTTGGTGCGGGCTGGTAGGGCAATCACGTTCTATGGGTGTGATTGCTCGTCCACTTTAGCAACCTATTTCCGGCTGCCTTAGTTTGAAGCATATCGAACCAGGACACGGGTCGAGCGACTTATCACTCGAGCCACAGGGTTGGGTATGCGAATCATGAGTCATTATGCACCACAGATTTGTCGCGCTACCTTTTGCAGGGAACAAACATGTGGCTCCTTTTTTACATAGAATATGGCTCCAGGATAAAGTACAGACTTAAAAACAGAATCCTTTGGCTGACGTTGCATCTGTCGCCCAAATTGAAAGAGATCCGTGTAACACCTGTGGCCGGTTTTGTATCAAATCAGCCCGGAGATGACATGTGTGAGACTATGCTTAAGGCTCTGGAGATCAACAAAACTCGAGCATGGATTTTTGGCGCGATTTAGCGCGAGGTTACATCAACTACCGATAAAAGCCGAGCTGTTGCATTACGGCACTAATTAGGGTTTCCCATCAAATGTAATAGCTCCTCATGATGATGTATTAGAAATTCGTATCCTCTGCACCGCTTGGCGTTATTACGATCGTATGAGATGACATGAACTCTCTTTCGGTGGACCAACTTGTTTATGTGGGCCGTTACGTATGCAAAGTGTGCCAAGTCCTGAGCGATCTTGCCATGTCATTGTGCTGCTGTTTAATGGGAATGGTTATGTATGGGTTAACAGTAAATACTCATTGAATTACTAAATTTACTTAAGCGTTTACTGATTATCTTAATATTAAAAATTGGTATTATTATCAAAATCATACTGGCGACAATTCAATAATAAGTATTTTGTATTCGACAAGAAAAGCACTATTCCGCAACCGCTTCTTTGGTCAGTATGGATCCTCGAGTCAATTGCCTCGAACGAGGCCTTTCTTTTCGGGCTTTTTTAAACGTGTTCTATAAAAGCTAAGCATTTGGTTGGCCATGTTCACAGCGGATCATGCCAAGACCGAAGGTGAACAGAGCGAGCGAATCGCGTTGTCGTAGACTGTCTATGCAGTGTTCGCCACAGCATGTGCTTACTCGTTAAGCTTGCACTAAACAATGCCATTCATTTTTCAGAAGGCTACGTGCTGCTCTACATGAATGAGTAAGCCCACCCTCACACTTTGCTAGCGCTACCACAGTGGGGTTCCATACTTGAAGGAGACGAGGTAATCAATTAACTGCAAGTCAAAGACTTAGTGTCCAAAAACTTTCGCGTTTAAAGACACGTACGAGGCAAAATAGTTAAAAGCAAAAATATTTAAAATGATTGTTTTTGGTCATATTTGATGCTAACAATCATCCTACACAATCACTGCCGTCTTTACGACTAACATGCACCCCATCTTAAAAGTAGACGCGTGACGTTCCTCAAGAAATGCAGCACTTTATTTTAATTTGTGAGCTTTTTTTGCCGCATTATGACTCGGGTCAAAAGAGCGCAGAAGCGTTGAAACCAGGTCATAATCAGAAAGGCTCGGAATGGATTTTTGGCATGGAGTGCCGCAAAATCTGTCTTGATGCGCGTGAGTCAAGCGACTTGTTCGCAGAGCAGCGCAACTATGCGCTTAAGGCTCAAAATTTGCTCAGTCAAAACCTGAAGATCCCGAAATTGGGGTACCCAGTGCATTTGCTGCAAAATCAGTAAAGATCGACGCCGTATATAAAGTGTTCGCTACGTCTGCCAGACGTCGGTTGTGAGCGATACAGTTACACATTTTGCCGCATCGTCCTGGGTCATCTTCTTCCGACACCTCTTCTAGATAAAGTGGGCGAGCGCCAAGTTTACGCCTAGCTCAGTCTTGTGCAACGGCGACGGCAGGGTCAAGTCCAGCATCATGTGAAGTAGAGAGTGTATTTTCGCGTCAGAAGCTAAGGAAAATTGATACTCCGCTTCGTCAAAAATTCTGATGTCAAAGATGATTTGATCATTGTGATCAGCGTCTTCGACAAGACGACGCTTAGCGCCGCTAGAAATGGGTCACGAGCGGAGCTCATATCGAGAATCCCAGTCACTGCTGCAAAAGCAGTGCTCACGTGAGCATGGTGCTGTGGTCCATTGGCTACAGAGCTATAGTCAATTGTCCAGCAACGACGAGTAATTAGCCTTTCAACTCATACGTAGAGTACGCGCTTTGCTTTAGCTGAAGCTGTTGCGAAGTGCAAGAAGAGTATTCAGGTACTTGACATCAGTACTTGTACAGAAAACATATCGGCAAACTAGAGTAATATGATTTGAATCAGGCCAAGATAGAATGAATGAGGCACGTGGATTCTACAATACCGAACTGATCAGCAATAGGGCGCCCACACAGAAAACAGCACTATCTGCATACTGCAAGCGGTATGGCTAGCCTTTATTTAAGCTACCAAAGGCAAGGCTCTGACAATGCACGTGTAGTGACACATCGTTTTTTGACAAATGGATTGCGCTCGCTGCAAACCTTGTAGGGTATGGCCGGCTGTAAGCCAACACGTCAAGGGCGCGGCTTGAAATTGCTCATGATCTGGCACTTGGCGCATCAAAAATGCCCTTCGTGAACAGCCCTCTTTGGAAATTCGGCGTGCAAATCCGCCAAATTTCAAATTTTTTGAAGCCCTGCTTTTCTGATGCGCGTAAACAGGTGCAATTACCAATGATCGGGTCTCTGATGATTACATTATTTTGCTGGACACCAATGTAGTCGTCGTTGCATCTATGCAATCGTGTAAATAATCGGCACGGAAATTCTTTCAAGGTGTCAAAGAGATGGTGGTGACGAATGGTAATGCAGACCGCATCGTCTCAAACGAGATATATTTAAGGTAGACTTGTGCGCTTTGCTCTTGGCTCTACGCAGTTAGTATACGAAAAAGAAGTGGGCCTTACATAGAGGTCCCAGGCTATAAGCGTTAGTAACGTGCTGTTAAAATAGAACACAGAGCGAAGACTAGTGATAAAGAGGGTGAGCGAAGCTATTTCTACTGCTTTCAGACTAGTCAAATTGTCCGACAAAGTCGCCCATCAAAGACTCAGCTCGTGTGAGGTTTCCTTGTTTTTGGCTGGTTTCAACTCTGCGTCAGATGCGGCAAGGTCTAGCCAACACTTACACTCAAAAATTAATAATTGAGATCAGATCTAAGCCTGCAATTACCAGATTGCAATATTTTTTGCAACAAGTGTAGTCTTTCACCTTTACAATCGCTTAATAGTTTCTCCTCTTAAGTCTAAAGGATCTGTAATTTTCATGACAGTGCTTCATGTCTCAGAAAACTTTTGTTTTGTTTCAAATTTGTAATCAATTTTTTTAGCGGCTATATGACTAGAGGCAGTAAGAACTATCATCTCTGATCTTCACTTAACTTTCATCACCATTCCGCAGATCGCTATCTGTCTGACTCCAAGAGATAGTAACCTTAGAATCAATTTTTGAATGCGTTGAAATCGGGATTGGGCCAAATTCAGCTCATTGTTCGTTGCAAACGAAACTAGCACCATTTAGAGCGTCTGTATCATAGATATTAAGCTTTAAACGCTTTACGTAGGACACGCTTGCTTCTGTCCAGTTTATTCTTTTACCAGTTTCAAATAATACGCAAACGATTCGCTTAACGGTCAAATCCGAAACACTCACATCACTCATTTCATAGCCGCAACGTGTACTTGTGCAAACACAGATTTTGTCATAATAGAAAAGGAGTACGTACGTGAGACCAATATGTAGATGCAGTACGGGCGATAGCGACTGCATCATTTTTTATCTGCGAGATCAAATTTCTTTTCACCATTGAGTGGGCGTATGTATTTTAAAGGAAACGCGAAGGTATTCTCATAACAAATTTAATATGAAAATTAAGCTCACGAAAGGCCATCACTTAGGTGCATTACCACCCACCATTTAGAAGCCGGGCACTATTTATTTGCGTCTGTATACTTTTAAAGCTGAATGCATACCGTAATTCTTATCGATCTAAATTATTTCAGATTTCGCTCGTAAACTTCATTATTAGATAAATTTGAGTTAGGAGTCTGCAAATATGGACTCCACAGAGCATCACCACCGACTTAGGATTGTATTGGATAATCAGTAACCTTCTGCGACAGTTCTTCATCTATGATAAATGGATTGTACATACGCTACGCTACAAGTCCGCTAATATCGCAATAGATAAAATTACGATTAATATACTCTGCCATCATCTTCAATCTTGAACAAAAGTCGTCCATCCTGCAATATGTACGTCGCTTGTCATCTTCAAAGCCAAAGATTTTATACGGACAATGCAAAGGATATTATGGTAGAATCGAGTCGCATGCCGAAGAGTATGGTCGACTTAGACGTCTAGCGTGGATGTACTCTGGCACATTTTAAGAAGCCCAGCTGGGAATCGAGATGGGAGCGAGCATCGACGCACGGATGTGGAAGTGTCGCGAGGCGTAAACCTCTAACAGTCTGGTGATGGGCGAACAATTTGCGACTGTACAGGGTTGCCCAGCAGCTGCACTGCGTCGCACGCATCCAATTCGGGCATTCCAGCTGTCGCTGGCTCGTCGGTAACGTTACAATGTTGGCGATCTGCAACACAAGCGGTTTTATGAAATTATATTTTCATGGACGTGAATGCTTGACGAATTGAAATAGTTAATGTTTTTGAGCGGTGAAAAATAAAAAATGGAAGGTAATCAATGATCGATAAATTAGAATAAAAAACTTAGAATAGGGATTGCCTCATAACTAATACGCGTGTATGTATGTTATTCCGAAGGCTGCTTTCTCTCAAGGTCGAACAAAATCGCAAAAGCATGACAGCACGGTCTGAGTGCCAAGCATTCATAGAATACCTTTTGCAAATGTACTGTTTCTATTTTAACAACTAGCCGCATCTCCACACATTAGGCACGGTTCTTAATGATACCGAATATTGCTTTACATGAACCTATTTTATTAACTTACCCTAACAAAAGGGTAAATTCATTGGATGTGGGCAGTAGATACTTTGTACCCTTAATGCTGCGACCATGCTTACCCATTTTCACATTGATAGAAAAAAACATTCAAAATCTAGATGGTAACAAAATTTCGATTTGTTAAATACCTACTTAATCTACACTATTTCGAGCGTTACGGTCAGAGTGGGGTCTCTGCAGCTACTTCAAAGCTGCTGACAAGCACATTGTGAGCTGATGCTGATGCCGCTATCGCGTAGCTGCGATAAGAAACTCTAGTATAGAAGTTTTGAGTGACAAGATCATTGGCAGTTTTCACTTAAACTTGACTTGCAATGATAGTGACAGAGATACATGTACACCGAGCGCTCATGACAGGAAATAACGTAAAATATGCAGCTCGTCGGCAGCAAATTCGCTGACTGGTGCCTCTGCGAAAGCGATGGGGTCAAGCTCCAGACTCCTCCTGCTGCAATCCTTGGTGTCCATGTCGAGCGCATTGGCGACACTAATCACCACGTGATTTTCCCATTTGTTTGAAACGCCACTGGCACGATCATCGGCTTTCGCCTTCTTCTTCGGAGAGATCACTCGCTCGTCAGCACTGCTATTCGAAGCCACTTCGTCAAGTGACGTGGGAGATGCGACTGAAGCCTCGCTTAGTTTGCGCTTGCATAGTGTCGGACGCTGTACCACAAGTGGCAAAGTTGTGGGATTGGCGACCGGAGGCGAGCAGGTCGTCGTCGATCTTGTTGCGGGCATAGCTGTGTGTGTGGGTAGTTGTTGTGATGACACTGATGTAAATTGAAATGTGAGCTTGCTGCTGGATCTTGCCCCTGTCGTCATGTTTGAACTTGCGGTGGCTTTTCTGGTCGCACGCACCAGACCCTGCTGCGCTTCTGCTCTTTTCTTCAAAGCGACGTTGGACAAATCGCATTTAAACTCATTCGGCAGTAGAAGGGCTTGGTGGCAGGACAGCAGGCTGTCGCATCAGGGTGCTGAATTTCCGCCCGAAACGGGATGCTCAAATCAGGTTCGAGTGGCTGGTGAAACGTGGCGCAGATGAGGCGTTTCGGGTGTTTTTATGCTACACGCCTGGCTCTCGTCCGCGTCTATTGCTGTGCAAAACCGTTTTGATTGGTTCTCGCCCGTGCTTTCATAAACATGTAATGCTAGCGACACGGCTGGTTATGGTAAGACGGAGCGGGTGGAGCTTGCGTTTACGTAGGCATACCCAGCGATAAATCCTCATATATCAACATTTCAGTCCTTTTTATATAGATTTGGCTGGGTAGGTACCCATCCCTGCTGGTCAATTAGTCACCTCTGCTTCTCGATAAGGTTCATAGAGGCCTCTCTCCTCACGACATAAATATGTTTGGCACGTTCTGTTGTAACTGTTGTCTAACCGTTTTTAGCAACGCTCCAAGGCTAGTTTGGCCTTTTCTCTATGGTAGGTGGAGCTCTTATCTGTGGAGGTTGAAGCCTTATTTTTAACCTCATGGCACGATACAATTAAAAAACTTATCCATCCCCTACGGATGCAAATGTCTAAAGCCAAGATACTTCTGCAGAACCATGAATGTGAGGAGAACGAAGCCTGGTCCTGATTTGTCCACTGCAAAAGATTCTATTGTGTACCTATTGTAGGACACTACCGTAGGACTTGGAAGGGGTGTGCCGCGAGTCATCAAAATGGAAAAGCCACCCTATCCCAGCCGTGCAACGCACATTAAGATAAGTACGGTAAAACCACCAGTAAAAATCGAGCTCTTCAACAGTAGGTAATGCACAGACATAGGGTGGAGCAAAGACTTCGTGTTGGCGTATACATGCTTATCTTTTTGTACTGTAAGATCTTGCGATACGTGCTCGCGGGCGTCACTACAACGAAAGTTGCGGAATACGAGATGCGAGATGCGCGAGCCCAGCACATGAAATTTTTCCGTGCAGCTCGCTACCCAGTGGTGAGGCAACACATCTGCGAAAAATCACCGGTCACAGATCGAAATACCTTAAAGTATTTTTATCAGGTGCTGCTGCTCCTGCTCCCAATACGTACGTTTTTAACGCCAGAGAGGCTGCAATACAATCATTTGCACATCGAAAGTTGCTTCGGCAAATCATTGCTTCTTGGTCACCACGCTAGTGCAGTACCATACGCGAACCCAGTCAAGACGCTGTACATGTACATGTATCAGTCCTTACTGGATTCACGGTGGCAGGCTGCCACAAGTTTTAATTATATGGATGCTGCTGTGACGCAGTATATTTGTTGCCGGTTTCATAGATGTAGAAGTTTCACCGTTTTGGCTTGAACCTTCTTAAATTTTGTGATCAGATAGATACCTTTTTATTCCCTACGTGAACGTGTTCTCAACAATTACGTACGGATTTGCGATAGCGCAACCTTTATTAGAGACGAGAGAAGGTGAGGCAGTAGCAGCAATCTTAGTACCCACGTCTTTACTTCTACAAAATTGCTTCTTTTCCATTCGGCAATTTGCTATCCTTTTGCATTTGTAAATATCTGTAGATGACGCACCTCGCACCCGTTTCCAAACAGCTGATAATTAACTCACTGATGCAAAGGAGGTCCACTTTGATTTTTGCTTGGACCGCCTCTATATAAGGAGTCCCATCTGGATTTTGTTAGGACCGCCGTTGTTCTTTTTCGAATTACATGGAAATCATTGATGGTCAAAGCTTTTAAATTGGAAAAAATGATCTTGATAATTTACTGTACACCATCCAGTTTTGAATGTACAACGCTATAGTAGTAATGATTCGGCTCGATGATGCATAAACTAAACCCGAAAGAATCGTTGACGTTTGGAATTGTGCTTGATACTTCCTACGTATACCAATTTATGTCAAGATGCTCTGCATGTTTTCTAAGATCAGCTACACTGTAGATTATTGACCAATTAAGCTTTAATGCAAAGACCTCAATAGAATGCATTAAGAAAGGGGGTAAAAGTATGACGGTTTTTTTTAGGCGCCCAATACACCAATAAAGTAAAGAGCAGCACCTCAACGCCATACAGTCCACTTTCAAAATCATTGATCGGGAATCTTGAACTGCTTGTGTCCAACTCCTGGCGTAGATTCCTTGGAATCCTTCCAAAAAGCACAATTAGCAACTAACGTCCATCGCTGGATAGCAAACGCAACGCGGGAATTGGCACCAAGGTAACATTAAGCCACGCGATAGCCTAGAAGGCCTGTTGTAGTTGGCCCTTCTAATCCTTAATACGAAGCAACAATATTGTAACGAATCGGACCCGCACCTCTTTCCTGCCAATCATGCCACGCTGACGCTATCATTGATCAGATAAGAGGACAAGCAATTAAATTAGCGCCTGATTCAAGTGATAAAGATTCTTTGGTGGTCTTTCGGTTGGCAAGGTCAGATTGGTGTTGGCACAAAAAGTTGACGCAATAGCAACGTTTGAAACGAGAAACAATGTACGTCGAGACAATCGGGACAATTGTCACAGATGGATTTTTCACTTCGGCTATCATGGTTCATGCAAGCGTGCAATCTATTCAGCTTACCGCACAGCATTTGCGCAATTTCCATAGTCAGTCACTGACTATGTAGCTATTTGTGGTGCCGCTGTCAGAGCTTGACGACTAGCAATCTTATTGACGATGCCTGCAAATGCCATCGGTTCTGTACGAAGGCAATACAGAAATACTCGATTGTTTCAACTTGCAGCATTTTAAAGCATTAAGACCAGACATTCGACACTTTAAACGTGAATGGTTAGAGGGAAAAGCATTCACTTATCGTCAGTACAACAACATCACCATCACATTACCTGGACGAGTATAGTCACCGGTATAAGGGGAGCGTAAAGTACTGATGTGGAACCGCCCGTAAAATTTTGGGAAAGGAATCATCAGTTACTTCTGATGTTGTAAATTTAGATTGATGGGTGGGGTCCTACCTTACACTAATGACATAGAAAAGCTGGACTTCTAGGCTATATTTGACTTCTATTTTCGATGCTTCGAATCGAAAGTAGGCTAGTACGACATCTATTTCTCAAACTGGCATCTAATTGCAACAGAACATTGCAACCTAGACACATTCCCGCTGAAGCGACGATCTCACAAAATTTGTGCTCTTGGCCATCATGGAAAATGAGTGAATTAGGAAGGTTCTAAGTGTTGGTCGTCAAGCCATTTTTAGCTGCGACACGAAGCGATATGCATGGTATGTCTTAAAAAAACATGTAAAAACAGGAGCGTGCGTCGTTGCGGTGTGTCTTTGAATCAGTGAAGAATCATGATCGTTACACGGTACTACTTTAGGACAACACAGATAAATTCTGCCCAGTTTGTTGATTAAGGACCGTAAGCTTTGACTATTTTTAGCGAGGCGGCACCCTCAATTTATTTTTGCAAATAGACTACGAACAGCATGTACGATGTCATTACGAGACCAACTTATATAATTGAGCTAAGAAGAAAGAATCCGCGTCAAGAAGTGGAACGACCTTGTGATTGCGTTAAAGCGTCCAATCGCATGCTTTGATTTATCCTGTGCAACCGTATTAAATACTTTGGTGAGTTTCTTGACAATTTCAAACGAGCATGCACCTCTACTACTTGATCCAAAATAAGCTTCATCAACCGTACTATAAGGTAATTTTCGTATGAAAAGTTTTATTAAATCATGATTGATGGATTATCATCCCCAATACTCATGGCGCCTTTGAGCATCTTAAAGCGCTTGATAAAGCCAGCCAAAAGTTGATTATATGCACTTTAAATCCGCGTGTTGTGATTTTGCATTGCTCGAAATGTATTGCATGAAGTTGCGCTCGATATTAAGTAGAAGACCAATCAGTGGCTTGCAAAGATTTTGATGTATATCGTCAGAGATGTACGAACGTATAAAAAACAAGCATAGCTTTAGTACTGAGTTAGGATCTGCCAATTTTCAAAGACCTTGAAGTCTGTGAAGACCATCATCGCTTCCTGGAAACATTTCTTCTATCTTTTCTTCGGAATCGCTGTGTATGTTGTAGCGAAGTAAACATTCTCTCTTGAACGTCAATTTTCAGCGTTCGGTCATAGTGAGATCCCCATTTTCCAACGTCTATGGATTTGTTGAGAGGCTTTACAGCGTGATTGACACCAGAGACTGATTAAGACTTTAACAATACTCATCTAAGGAGTCAACAATGTTCGCTTGCTTCTCAGAAGAGTTTGGTCCATTTGTGACCTTACTACAGCTGCTATTAGTATGTGAAGTAGCTTGGCATGGACATCATTTACATCGCGATTGGTTAGCTAAGCATAGGTTAGCGACTCGACCAGGCATTGCGCCGGACTATACTCATTAACATTGGCTTTGATTAGTTTTTGACTGAAGCTATTGCTCGAATATACTCCCCTGGCTGCGAAAATAAATGCACCACTGCAGCTTACTGGGCAATCGTATTCGTCAACATTTCGAGGTATTACTTTAACGCGCTTATCGTCATACTATCTAACTATAATGTCAAAGGGTCTTACAACCCAAGTGCCTTTGAATTCGCTCAAGTAGAATATGCTACTTTGATTTTAATTAGCTTCGTCTTCGGGTGTGAGAAAAGCACTTGGTAAATAAGGATAATGTGTGCTTAGCCACGGCGTGACGTAGTCAAACATAAGCTTCAATAATCAGTTTTTTTATACTTTTTTGGCCAATTTTTTTACCATATTTTCGTGAGCACGATTGCAACTTAACTGGCAATATATAGTAGCTCTCCATGACTGACGTATTTCTTCGTTTACTCGGACGTCAGCTCGTTTTCCAGCTTTGCAGCCTTGTTTTGATTATTCATTTCCTTTTTGGATTGCCTGATAGTATCAAAACGCAAGCTGGTATCTGCTCCTTCCCAGTATACTTATCGCTTACTAAGTCAAAGTTTGCTCGTACAAATGCTCATCAATATACGAAGATTTGTTGCATCTGCTCAAAAATGGATTTTGGTGATATATGATTATTCTATTGCGGTGCCAGCCGTGAAGAGCTTAATCAGCGACATAATTAAAAATTTTCTACTCGTTATTTTAAGCTAGAAAGTGAGTATGAAGGTTTGTCAGAGACTACTGCTACTCTATAAACCAGGCAACTGATCAAACTCTATAAGGCCGGCGCTGCAAAAGAGCAAGGATTTCCGAGTAAATCTATGGCAAATGTTCAATATTTTATCAAATACGATGACAGGCATTATACATAACGTTATCGTTGCGTTAACGATGAGCATATATACGAGCAAGAAAAATGAATTTGACAATAAATGGAGCGCCTAAAATGGTCAAGAAAAGGTATCACAATGCATCTGATCACTATAAATACACTTTGAAAGGAGTTGAGTAAGCAAAGCAAGGCTGCAAAGCCTGACAACAATATGGTGCCCGAGAAAGAGAGCAAATGCAACAGCTATGAAGAGTTGATATATGTTCCGTTGAAGTTGAAAGGTGCTCTCTACAACTTATAGCAGAGCAATTCTATCTCAATCGTTAATTAAGGAGCTGGCCGAAAGAAAAGAAATACCATGATAAAAGCTCTTGCTTGACAAATCATACTTCGGTTAGACGAATAACATTCGCTTTTGTTGGTATGTTCAAGCTTTCTTCTGTCCCTCGAGAACGATATTAATTATCTTGAGATAACAAATATCTGGGAACTCTTGGCCTACGAGACCGCAATTGGATCAGCGAGATAGCACGACGATTAACTTGATCAAGATATATCTCGGTTTTCAAAATACACACTTGGAAAGCGACCTAGTAAATTGATGAGGCAATCTATTAGTAGACAGTTTGGTGAGTATGACTATACAGTTCAGGCAATAGGTTTAGTCAAGTTTTTATAGTAACATTCTTTAAAGTATGATTGGAATTCAAAGCCAATACATATAATCTAACACATGGCTACGTCTCGTTATATCTAATTGCCTAAGCTCACCACTCGTGAAAATAACGGTCTTTTTGCCAAACAACTTCACAGCACACCCAAGAAACAAGCAAAAATTGCCGACACCTTCGATGTCTCGTCAGACGCATTGCTTAAGCACCTGTCGGCAAGCCCACAGTGACACCTTAAAGTAAACTGGAAGACCGTCGGGAATACAGATTTAATTTTTATTTTGGGTTGATATCCACAAGTAATGATTTGTTTGGTGTAACATACACAGAGATTTTGGAGCAAGAACTTAAGTAATCATACCGTAAAGCGAGGTGTTTCCATTAAGAGCTTTATGAATTTCGGGTCTGACAAAACTCAAGTCGATAACAATGTATGCATATGTCTGGCGCATTCGGCTAATAATCGTAGAGAATTATACTTTGACAGGCCATTGTTTAACTTTCGCGATGAGCGTGAGCGCGACTTACACTAACTTTACTACAAAGCCCTTAATATACTCATTGGTTGTTTTGCTAACTACTATACGACTCTAATCATTAGACGATTTAACCCATTGCTATCTGGTTAGATTTACGACAAAGTAATGCAACGATTGCGTCGTTAACTACTAGTGCATGTTCTATTGATTGATATAATTACATAAACCTCAGTTGGCTGAGTAGGTACTGTAATTAAATCACCCTCAGAATTAGATGTTTTAGGAAGTCATTTATCGGCTCTGTACATTGTTGTATCGTGTGCTGCCTACTTTTCAAATCCAGTGCTTCCACAATTGGCACTTTATGATCGATTGCTGTATTTTCTAAATTCTTTAAGCGCGGTACGCAACATCTTACAAACAAATAGAGCAAGATATCTCGCCATCCCTTCAACATACGTTTTTTGAGAGAGTAGTGACGTTGTCATCGAATAGTTGATGGCGCTTCCCCAGCTCGCTTAGCAGCTTCCTGTCAGTGGAATATCTACTTAAAGGGGGTAAATTTTATGTTCATTTCGTAAGATGTACTGCTTTTTACATGCCTTCACCAGCAAATCTGATCGATTTTTTTCTTATCATCTTTTGCAGTAAATTTTCTTACTTCAAGTGTACGCTTGATTATTAATAGCCACTTGGGCAACGTCATGCCCTGGAACAATTTAAACTGTTTCGTATTAGTGTTCGTGTCTATGTGACGTATGTTATTTTCTTTAAATGGATTTCAATTTGAATTTGATCACCTTTAATAGCTTCTGGAAGACCTTTAGGTCCTTCTTGTAGCTTTTTGTGATTTGTTATCGTCGTAAATCCGAAATAAATTCGGCCATTTCTTGCGAGACGAAATTCGCGAGTGAATCAGTGTTTATATCGAGTAAGCAAAGCCTTTAGCTTTTACCTTGCGCAAATTAGATCGCGTTGTAATGACGATCATATGTTCTTTGCTTAGTGTAATCAGCGAAAAGACCCTTAAAAAGTTTTAGTTAGGTCAAAAAAATCAACGTTAATTTGAACATCGTTGAGGCAGTCACCTTAATTCTATTTTCCGCGGTTACAAAGTCATAGAACCAGCCCTGAACAAGACTTAAAAAAACCGTACCTGAGGATGTAACAGCGCTTGCAATAAAATCATGCAATACGGGGTTATAAGTTGAGAGGGCGTGGTCACAATTGGAAATATCAGACTTTAAAAATACTCTCACTAGCACTATGTCCATTTAAAAGACGACCATGAATCGGATTCGATGGTTTTCCATTGACAATGAGGTAGCAATCCAGCCAAAATGTCATTATCAAAATCACAATTAGCACCCGAGTTTTGCTCCTTCTGCACAATTAAGCTATCTTTAAAACATGCACAATTTCCCACATTGGGACGCTTGAATCTGTGTTCGACAGGTTTTCGATGCAGCAAACACCAAAGTTATGGCTGGCACCGTTGGTAATGGGCTATGCAACAGATGGATCGTATCCGACACAGTAGCACCCGTCGTTAAAATAGAAAGCTGCGTAATTGAAGGCTTTAGGTCAGCAATGTCATTACTGACCGTCAAGTGAAGAAAGCACCTGAAATAAAAATAAATTTGTCAAAGTGAGAAACAATTTTTTTTCTCAGCCAACGCATGATCTGCACTTGGGTCAGTCGAGTACGTTGGAATAAGAAGACACATCGATGATTACAATGAAGTGATTTCAGTTTCAGCACTTGAGAAACATTTATGTTGGCTGTAATCTTAGGAAACGCATACACAGGTACTTGCTGAGGCCGTTGCTGATACGCCACTGCTTTGATTTCAAAGCACTGTGCAAGTGTTTCCGAAGTCGACGTATAATCTCAAACTGGTAATAGTAGCAGGCGCGACAACGCCAGCAGCACAAGTTGTAACTAAAGGTATAGATGAGTCGTAAGGGGAAAAAGGCATGTAATTGTTTGCATCGGACATTCTTGAAATTGTTAAAAATCCCGCGATTTAATGCAAGCCAGTGATGGTCGACGTAAATTGGCAAAATTGCAGTAAAGTCAAAAAGATAGAGCATTCGCACTACCTTTTATCATATCGAAAGTGTGAGCTTTGTTGATCAAGAGCGGTAACGAGCAGCTCTTCTGTTCATGTAGGTGCTATCTAGTCCAAAATTGCCACCACTGTCCTGAACGACGAAAACATCAGAGGTACTCAGTGATTGTACCGCTCCGCTAAGTCCTTAGACGTTCAAACGCTGCTGGTTCTTGAGAAAGTGATCAGTTTTAATTAAAGCTGAAATTTTTTTTATATGATGGTCCTTGTTCTTTTGTACAAATAGATAGGTATATAATAACTTGAACTCATTCAATGAAGTGCCAATTGGACACTAATCAATCAATCATACATGCAGCATTTGAAGTGACCGAACCGCACCACCATCGAAAATTTATACCTTCACAGAAAGCTCGATGATATCTTCTTTCTTGGAGTGTGGTCAAATTTTCACAGACAGCTGTGCAATCGGATGATCTTGTGATTTGCGCTACGATAATTTTAGCTTGCTATTAATAAGAATTTAAATGAAGAAAAATACACTAAAAGGTCGATTTATTTATCAACCCCGTATATTATTAGTATTTGCTGTTAATTGTAACAATCATAGACGCACGGAAAAATGTGTCGTCACTACCAGTGTTCGAAAAACCCTGTCCTAGTAGACTTACTGTCCGCGAAGCTTCGCGCTTCGTGATGATGTGCGGATCTGTCGTCGGCAAGCGAATTGTTAGCTTCGCTATCGCTGGATGTCCTGCTGCAGCATGAGAAGCAACTCTCTCGATACTGAACATGCTATTATCACGACATGGCAAGCAGTTTGCTCGAGGTCACAATGGCAAAATCGCGTTCATGCAAGAAAATGTTGCAGAATATGCAGCTCGTGCGCAGCAAGGTCGCCCACTGGTGTTGCTGAAAAGGCAATAGGCTCTAGTCTAGTGCCGCCACACTCGTCGGCAGTCCCACAGTCCAGCGTGCAGGCAACATTAGCGACGACGTGACTCTCCCATTTGCTTATTTCGCTGCTGGCGCCCTCATCGGGCTGCGCCTTCTTCTTCGGTGAAATCCCTCGCTCGCTCGGGCTGTAAATGAAGGTCTCGTTGAACGACAGCGGTGAGGTGGCTCCCTCGCTGATTATGCACTTGCGCGGCAAGACGCATTGCGTTGAACTAATAGCGCTATTGGCCAAAGGTGAAGGAAATGGTCTGGTGGGGTGGGTGGCAGGCATGCTATGAAGTGATCAGTTGATGTGTGGCAAAGTGCAAATTGAATTGTGACCGAAGTTGTTGGTGGCAAGGTAACAAGCACCGAGGTGTTCGTGTCGTCTACCATGTATTGCGATGGCTTTTTTGGCCACGTACCAGATCCTAACTGCGCTTCCGCTCTTTTCTTTCAAGGCGACGTTGGACAAATCGCATCATTATTCTTTTGGCATTGCTGCGTAAAGAAGGGCCGGGTGGTGGATGATGCGCCATGATGGAACGCTCGACTCAGATGGTTCGGATATGTTGTTTAAGTCATGACGTCAAGGACGTTTTTGTCTTGGCGCGCGACTCTGTCACTTTCTAGGGCTTCAAGCTATGAAATACGGCTTAGCCATAAGTAATCTTGTGTTCAAAACAGATGCGGTAGGCGCTTGTGTGTAATAAATGATTAGCAGAATTTTTCTGCAACGCTTTGCTCTTTACATTTATGCGAAAGTAACATAAATTTGCATACGGTGTTAATAAAATTCGAGTTTGCAAATTCAGGTATTCTTTGCATTTTGCCCGAGTTCTGTATCTCCAAGGTAGCGTTACGCTTTGGTTTACGATTAAGAAAGTCTTGCGAAATTTTGCAAAATTTAAATCACACTATGCGCCTCGGACTGCAAGATATCCAGAGGAAACACGCCAGTATTCGCCAAGCGGCTCACCATTTGTGCGTTTCACTTTTTCTCCAAGTTAGAATAAGAGTAAGACAGGGAACAAATATCAAGGGTGTTGGTTCTTCTTTAAAGTACACTGTACGTAGAAATAGGATTGGTGGTCTATGATTGGCAAACATCAATCGTACTACCATATAAGACCTCACCTAATCACACTCTCACCGTGTATCATAGCTCATTGTGTGCGACCCAATTGAATAAGCTAGTCAAGTACGCAAGCCCGTATTTCACGCGGCTAATACCCGTTATTAGCGCTAAAACGATTATTATCTGTAGTGAGACCTGTGTTCCTTGCACGTCATAAATCGTTTTTTTCTTCCTCCTCGATGTCGGGAGCTTGGGCAAATCGATCGCACTCTCGCAACGGCATTATACAGTTACAATATTTTATGTGATCTTGTCGTTAATCCTCATTTCTTGCAAATTCTGATCACGAGAAGCTGGCACCAATCAAGTCATGCAGGTCGTGGATCTCGCTAAACAATTGCGTGACAACTCCCAAAACAAAAAAAATCACTTGCGAGAACACTGTCGTCGAAATTTGAAGAACTGAATTGATCTCACGACGTTATAAACGGTGATACGGTAACTGCCCAAATTCATGAGTTATTTTAAAGCGGGTCAGCGCCCTGTCAGCAGTCATCTGATTGGTGCGTTTTAAAATTACGGTTCGATCATATATAATTTATCATTGTTGTCAACCCATCACATTAATTATTGCTGTTGTCAACCCATCACTTTAATTATTGCTGTTGTCAACCCATCACTTTAATTATTGCTGTTGCCAACTCGTCACATTCTCCTTTGTTAACCTCTCCGCTGCTGGCACTAGCACTAGCACTTATCAGTATGCTGCCAAGACACTAAAGCGCTTTCACATAATCTATTAGTGGCTGCATTAATTTCTTTTTACATTAGCTAAGTTATAGATTGCCTCGCTATTTTCGTGCCTGAAACTACTCGTCTTACTTCCGTGTCACTCTTATACGAAGAAGCGGGATAAGATGCGAAACAGCGATAGTCTAACTCAGTACCCAGGCTGCCGCTCGAATATTTTCTATTGATTGTTTCCTCCGCACAAAACCGGATTGATCTCGAATTATAACGCCTAATTTCCGTTTACTGTACCGCACTAATCCGTCGAGCAGTACTGGACATAATGTGGATGGTCCTTTAACGCATTACGCAGTAGCAAAAAAACATGGTAGCTAACTGCTACTTCAAAAGTAACGTGAAATCACCCGTTAATTTTATACCGCAGGCAAACAGTGCAAAACGAAAAAAAGTGCTTTCACCATCGAGATGTTGCTATATCAAGAGTGCTTTTACCATTGAGATGTTGCTATATAGACCCGGTCGCGTAGGTTAGTGGACTTTGCTTCTGGTCCTTACCGTGTGTGTTGCGGGTTCTAGCCCCACACCGGACAAATTTCGTAATCAACCGGACGACGGCCCCAAGCGAAATATTTCCGAACCCGTTCAAGAAAAAGACAATAAGTAGACGAAAAAGAGACTTCAGACTAAAACTGCAAAGGTAAAAATCCTAGCCGAGTCGAGAAGATTTTGGTTGTGTTAAGAGTAAATACATGACAACTTCCGACTGAGATGTTGATATATCATCAAGCAGCCTATAGTCTTGACACTAATTTCAACTCACTGGCTAATCGCCACGTTCCTTACAAAAATCGCTGTGGTGCTTGTGTTTAACAGAGATTTGCCTACAACTAGGCCTGATCCTACGGTTATCGCGTTGTTATAATACTGTTATAAGGAGTTATCGATTTGTAGAATGCTACGGCCCTGATTCAAACGTAAAACTTACTCGCTTTCGGAAATACTCCATACATATATTTTTATGTAGAACGTTGACTTGAAAGCGATTTTGTCACGTTGCCGGAATTGATGTATTCGCCTTAACAGGTCACCCGCACAATTACTGGTTCTCTTCGTATCAATCCACAAAAAATATTCTACTTTACATACGTACATTGACGCAGTACAAAAGTTTGATTAAATAGGTTAAGACGTTCGATGGGCAGGCTGACGCCTCAATGTCATTGGCACTCATGTAACCTTTCGGGCGATCACGGCAGGTTTGTCAAACACGAGTTTTTCTTTCTCGTGGACTAAAAATCAAGTGAAATTCATTCCGCTGTGACTGCACCTCGTATTTTTATGCGTCTCATCGAGGCCATTGGCTATAAACTTTGGATCCTCAAAGCCAAGCTTTTTATTGGAGAGTGGGCACGGAGCGCGAAGGGTGCGCAATGTGAAAACTAATCGCTCGTGGTAACGCGTTGTGATGGGACGCATGATATTCTCCGTGTGTTGCTGAGGTCAGCGTGGCGTATGAACGGTATTATGGGGAAGTCAAATAGACAGAAATTGGCTGATAAGGGTGGTGATGGAATAAAGGAGCAAACAATGTGCTTGATATAAAACACATACTCAATAGTAACTCTAATACTTTAACCCTACAAAGATTTTTTCGATAATCTTCAAGCGTTCTAAAGTTATCTTTCTCTAAGACGAAGTTAAGACTCAGGTTCCTAAGGCTATCTTTCTCCTAGACGAAGTTAAAAAATCAGCTCCCTTTTGTGAGGAAGTTCAAGAAAAGTAAAATCTTCAATATTTTGTGTTAACAAGCGCAACGTTCTCGAAATTTACCAAAGTTCAAATCATAGAAAATAGGACCTTCAAGATATCGTTCGTCCTCGACAGCCTCGAATCACAGCATTTAACTTGTTTATCTTTATTAAAGCACGATTAGCGCTTGGAGTACTTATTGAGCAAGGTAAGACAGGCATATGCTAGACAATTATGTTTTTTCATTGGCTGGCGCACCATACCAAAAATGTGACTAAGAAAGACTTCAGTTGCAAAATATACTATTAGGTCTCAAACTGTTTTGTATGAACTATGGTTACAGTTGCAATAGATACCATCAGGGCTTAGTATGTCTCGTATGAACTATGATGGATAGCGAACAAAAATATATGATGCGATATAAAAGTAGTTCACAAGGCTTTGACACATAGTTTCATTAATGTTTGCGTCAAGAATATCGAAGGCGCAAATGATATGGTAATGACCTGTCGTTGATCAAAACGAAAGTAAAGTCAAGTCACACGAAAAAGCGTGCTTTTGACCTCATATTACGATTAACTAAGCGTCTAATAAAGCCATTCTGGACTCGGTGATAGTACTGAGGTCACATATATGATACCCTACATAAATTGAAAGATGATCTGACCAAAAGTGAATGAAATCATCAAATGGAGCTCAAAATCAGCAAAACGATTGGTTTTAGTAAGTCTCGTTATGTTCACATAGATACCAAACTCTACTCAGAGTGCTACAACATCTCATCCACAATGATAAAGGCAGATGAGCAAGGCATAACGCTCAACATGAACATCACTACCCTTTATATACACACGATTTGTCAAGTAAGCTCTAATTATGCTGAACGAGATGATCAAAAAGTGACATATGAAATCTCTCATTGTCGCTACTTATCGGCAAAATATCCACAAAAGCATGATATACAAACAGTGTTTTGAAACTAACTTGAGATTTGTCATTGTTTAAACAGGCTTAAAATCCATCGAATTTCACATGACATGGACCTGTTTTCGGCTTAATCTCTTTGGACTTTCTGATTTGATCTCGATGTCAGTGCAAGCGTCTCGTAGCTACCAAATAGAGTAAAGTTGACATAAAATTTACGTCCCTGATGATCTTAAGACCTGCTTACAGGGCTTTGCAACAGAGCGTGGCGAGACTTCAAAGGTATCAGCAGTCTTCGATTGCTGCTCGGTTTGAAACAGCTTCAAATTAGACGCCTTTCCGCGATAAGAAATAGATCGATTATTGAAATCAAACGTCTAATACCGGCTAGTATTGATACAATCTTCTCATTAAGGGTCCCTTCTTTTGCTGCACTTGTCAATTGAAATGAAGCTGTCATCGAACTTTTCTTAAAGCTAGAAATATACAATTGTGCTGCGGCTCGATCATTTTCACTGCTATATATAACATTGATCACTTGGTATTTTGGACCGTAGAGTGGTAGTTTATCGACAATTATACGAATTTGAGCAATTGAGTTTGTTAAGTTTCATCAACAAGTACAATAGAAAGCCAATGTCATCTGATATATCGCGAATTTCCAAATGATCCAATCGCCTAATTACACTAATCGTACAGATCGCGAGAAGAGCGACTTACATGCCCAACTGCTAAGACCGAAAGCTTGAGCTACAGCAAGATTGCAAATCGAGCAAAACCTCCCTAACCTGGCGCAACATTTGAGCCCCACGATGACCTTTTTACACCACAAAGCGCGGCCACAGCCACTCAGATAATGGCTACTTAGGTATTAAGGACGCGACATGAAGCGACTCAAATGTTCGCTTGCGGTCGAGCTTCATTTCATTACCATGGCTGGTGTGCCAATGGCCACTTACTCATCTGTGGCTGAAGTATGCAGTGGTATAGGTTACACATTTTTAAACATGATTTTCCCAGCGAACTGTTTGAAGCGGAAATATCCGAAGCGGAAGACATAGCTTCTGCAAATTTATTAGTAACGAACGTTCGTCAAAGCATCACAGCGCTCTAATAATATTGTACTTGCACCTCACACTGTCAAACCCTACAAACTCGCCAAAATTTTAATCTTGCCGAGAAAATGGAGTACTATGGACGATAAAATCTCTAGGTTGTCTTGAACGACAAATGATCTTTGAGCTTTAAAAACCGCCGAATTTTTGAGAGTCAAAGTTGATTGGATTTATTTTGAACAGCAGCGATACTCGTTCGAAGGTGTTCTAGATGTTAACTTCAAGTGAGTCATAATGAGTCGCTGAGAGCCACTATAGGTCACCCACTATTGCGATAATTCACTCAGACATACATTCATATTCTTAGTCGTTGTAGAGCGATCTCTGTTTTCTTAAGTCGCATAAGAAAAGAGTGGTGACTTGGTGTCCATACTTTCAGCAAAAAGCAGTGATTAAGCGCATCTGATGTTCTTGATTTTAATCACATGCCCCATTCTAGCGCGGGATAAAAATTGTCTGAGAGTCTTTCAGCCTGAAAGACCACCCTCTCTTAAAATATAGATTCTTTTGTAAGAATCCTGGACACATTGTCCGCTCTTTCTCCCATAACAATGATTCAAAAGTATATATGAACACATTCAAAGACAGCGATGACGTACTGTACAGTACAACTTAAAATAAGAAATCGGTGTACGATATAAAGGAATGTGTAGTACATCATCGGTGTACTCCATGCCACTCTCCAGGCGCTTATGTCAAAAATTTCGACATACGACTAGATCAAGCTCATCGTCGTGCTATCCAGCTGAATCGTCTGCGTTCTTCTAGACTGAACTATCTCAAAAATTCTCAAGAGTAGTACGTTTTCTTAAGGGTAGTTAGCACCATTATTGGGTTTAGGAAGATCGCTGGGTCCTATTGGACGAAGTGGATAATGCTTGTTCAATCACAGCATGACTTAGGAAAACACGATCTTTTAAACAATTGGTTGATCTCCTTCGAGGACCTTCTCAACTCGAGATCGAGATAAATTGCTTTAACAAACGTTTTAATGGGCATCTTTGGTACTTTGTTAGGTAAGCTGATGTCATCTTTGTTTTCTGGCGTCAATTTGTTATTAAGCTTTGCAGCCTTGCCTTATTCACTCACTTCGTTTTGAATCTATCCAAACACATCGTGGTATGTGTTTCTGACCATTGTACACATCCCTTTTACTGTCGAAATCGGCCTCTCTTTGCTACAATATACGCTTGTGATAAATGCAATTTACATGTATTTGAAATGAAGCGTCGTCGTATCTGTTTGGATGCTGGACATTAATGATGATTTTTTTGGGTAATATTTCTCTTTTGCAATGATCAGAACCCTGGTTAACAAATCTCATGTAGTCTACAAAAATGATTTTCTCACGAGCAGATATACATGTAATCTAGTTCAGCTTCTATATATAATATATATATTGAAGCTGAACGAGATTAAAAGTATATCTTGATAGAATTCACGCCCAACTTGCCTGGCGTAAATTCTATTCTGACTTTCTGTGGTGTGCAATACATAAATTTATTATTTAACTTTTTTCTTGAAAATTATATCCCAATCCGCTTAAGGAGAATTCCATTTTTAAACTTTGCCCTCGACTTGACTTCGACTTCAGATGAAAGGACTTCAAGACCAATCACCAGGGTAATTTATTTAATAATAACGGCCCTTCACCAATTTCTACTTCGGGAAAAAGAGGGACACAAGCACCGCCCATTGCATGTATTTTTTACGCGTACTTAGACTTCTGGCGCTTAAGTGCAAGACCGGCCTTTCAGCTCACTGTCTCATTGTTTCGCGACGGTGTGATCTTTAGTAGGGATTGGGACTTGATTATGGATTGTGTAAATCGAAAATCTCTGGCTCGAAAAGCTCCATAGGGGTTCTGGCCTTTCAGACCTAACAGAAAAGCGGAAAAGAAACTAACTTATAGGCAAGCTGGCCTCTCAGGCTCGACGAAAAGATCAAAATTCATTAGACCTAGCGCAAAAATATTGACTTACTGCTACCACAGCAAGCGCCGCTTTATTAGGATTTTTATCTCTCCGAGCGTGCAGTTTGGCTTCATCAAGTGCGAGGCTCGCGAGTAGGAGCTCTAGAACTCTCCTAACAGTTTTCAAGCGCTATGGTACCAGGCTGCCTGATCAGGTAGCACTCACAGCAGAATTATAAAGATCGGTATTATTGGTGATGATCTAATCTTGACAATTCACTATGCTCGCTCAAAGACGCTGTCAATTTTTCTGTGTGCACAGGTCACGTTGGCAGACTTGTACCGCTGATCGGTGCTACAGACTTTGGAAATAAGCCAACATTGGCCAAATCTGAATGTTGACCGGTAGAGCCACGAAAAGTAGATTGAGTTTTTATCGAGTCGATTACCCATCTAAGTTCTTACTTTTGCTCGCGGTCATACAATCATCGCTATTTGAATCAAATACGCGTATAGATTGTTAACAAGATCAGCAAGAGTGCCGAGGCTGTCGGCCACGGCTCTCGTCTGCCAGAATACATCTCAATATTACTGATAGTGGATAATCTCTGATCAAGAATACCTTCGCGACGTTTCTGCATCCAGTTTGTGGAAGGAGCCTATTTTGTGCGTCGAAACTTATATAATTCCGTTCTTGTCGCTGCGCTCCGAGGCGGTCAACACTATGCGTCGCTTTGCAATACAGCGCATGTAAATAGTCTTGTATTCAGTTGCATTGAGACCAGCGTTTAGTTAAAATAACGCTATAAATGAGGCCTGTAGCCAGCAAAGCTTTGCCTTCGAAGTGAGCAAGTGTTTTAGCTCAAGCAAACAAGCGATATGTAGGTGAAAGCTTCATGTGATTCGACAGTCCATCTCGAGTCGTGTAGAAGCGCCGTTTGAGGAATTCTATGATATCATCGTCTACTTGTGACTGGCTAAGTGGAATGCTGAGATCAATGTCTTCGCTTTCCCGAGCCCGTAAACTTCTGGGAGCAGCGGAAGACGTGGCTCCGGAGCAGCATCGACTTTGACGGACTGAGCTTCACACCAGAGCCTCTAAAGTACTCATATATGAGCTTTAGCTATGACTGGAGGTTTGTGATTGAACTCCTTAGAAAAGGTGAGTCGTACACAAGAAAGTTCCCATACTTGTGTGTTCTACATTCAGACACGCCAAGTCCTTTGTGAGAGCGCAATAAGCTGCCGAGTGACTCGATGGTCAATCCTAAGAGCAGAGAGCAAACAGTGGATCGCCTCGCTATACTCCGCGTGGGATGTGACGCTAGCGGGATGCTTAAGTTGATGAGGACATGCGCTTGCGGGTCGGTGCACAGAAGTTTGATTAACTAAACAAATTATATGCCGAGCTTCATTGGCACGAGGACCCAGAACACGTAGTCCCAGTTGACTCAGTCAAATGCCTTTTTGAAATCTAGGAACAGCGCTTTCGCTACCTGCCACGAAAATTAGGAGATTTGCAAGGAACCGGACGAGTTGATAACTCAATCGAAGCTTGACAAAACTTCTGTCGTTGAATTAAATGCAACTAAAGATCACTTGCTGCAGTCGATACGTCGGCGTTCGACAAAAGATTTACATCAGCTGCCATTAGTGCAATGGGTTGATGCCGTGCCCTTATGTCTTTTTATGCAGTAGTATCTGCAGACTCGCGCTGAGACGGAAGCATCACGCCACATTATAGACAACCATCAAGCTTGATGCTCAAGTACATTACAAACACGACCAGAGCGCCCTGGCACCAACCAACCGTCATTCCTCCCATTACCGTTCTTCATGTGACGGATTGCTCTTGCCAACTCTGTGGTCGTGACTGATACGCCCTCAATGGTACGGTCAATCTGCGAGACGAAGCAAACGATCGAGTTAAGTAGCAACATTGGATGCCATCGCTGGGTGGAGAAGCGCTTACCACCGGCCTGAGTGATACTCATTTCTCGCATCCCTGGTGCGTCAGAAGACGGAGCAAAACCTTATAAGGGCTCCTCGGGAGACTCTTGCTCAGCTTCATCACTTTCTCAATTGAGACTCATCTCATGCTCGTGTCTAAAGGATGGAAGAAGTGCTAAATTGCTTTTACCGAGTTGGCGGCTCGAAAATTTTAACGCTATGTCTTGGTGGTGTTGGCTTGTCCTTGTGACCATTTTCTTGTTGTTGAACATAGCTTTATCGAAGAGCTTCTGTCGGGAACAATTGGATAAAGAGAAAATCGAGGGACTTGTATCGATCAGCTGTCGACTTTTGACTTTCGCTCTGCGTAAAAGCATTTAGATATTCAATGTCGATTTTCGATGATCTTAAAATAGATATGAAGTAGATGCAAGCTGTCAAGTTTGCACATGATAAGCCTGTATGATCATCACACTTGCAGCTAAACAAACGCTACTCGCACTAACTCTAATTAAAAAATACAAGACGCGTGTTGGGGCTTACGAAAAGGGTAAAGAAAGGACTTTGCATATGTCGTTCGGAGATGTTTCGCAAATGCATTAATCGAAACTCAGAGGCTCAAAGCTTTGAGAGAGCTTGAAAATTGAAATTTAATCTGCTGCAAAGAGAGTTTTAATTTCCTCAAATATAATTGGTGCCCGGTCACGAGCGGCTTCTGGACGTTGTTACCACTGCAGCTGGACCTGAATTAATCTCATTGCGCGGCGTATTGAAAGAGTGGAGTGCTGTGGAAATGGCTCTCCTAAAATGTCGATGGAGGATCGGCTGGATTGTGATAGTTCCAGTTGTGCTTGGTCTTGATGAATTTCTGCTGCAAGTGTAACAATAGTCATATTTGTAAGACTATATGTAGTCAAAACAACATCTGCTGCATAAGCGCTATGCTTTATCTACTAAAGCATCGTATGGATGTGCATATGTATTATTCTAGCGTCGGGGTAAAGGGGAACTAACCAGCAGAATCGCAACCATCATTTAGTGTATGCTGAGCGAGCAGTATGAGGTTGCTGATAGATCTGACTTGCTCGATTACGAAATGCTATGGATCAGCAAATTTGAGAAACTTGCGAGAAAGTTTTAATTTGCTTTGTTGGACAAGCAGATTCAATATACTGATATGCCAATAAATTAGTGTTTGAAGAAAAAACGAGCAATACAACGAGTTTCATATATTTAGGCTTGTCGATTCGTACATTATAGTCGAAGCCAGCTTAGAGGCAAATCATTTCACTTTACTTCAAGAAGAGCATAATTGGCGGTAGCTCAGTGGTTCTGGTTTTTTTGTCTTTGCTCATAGCTGAGTAAGGGTGATTTTTATATTTTATGCACTAGCTTTACTTTTAAAAATTCTCTGAAATGATTCAATATCGAGATTCTCAAAGCATATCCTCTCCTCAACGGCATTTTATATAAAATGTCGATTTCTTCGTTTTTTCAAAAATCCACTGGATGCATAAAGAGTCAAGATTTGGTAATCTCCGTTTGTTTGAGCTCATCTGCAGTATTTGGTATAGTCTCATGTGTCGATTCTTCCTCGATTTTGTCACCTCCATCATTTTTGGTATTCCAAGCATATAAAGAAGCCACTTGACGACGTTGAACGTTCCTTTGTCTCAAGTTTCTTCTCATATTGTGTGAGGTGACGCTTGTGGCGTATTTCCTGTCAAACCGACACGCGCGAGGTAGGAAAGTTGTCACGATTCGCATCGGATTTGGCAAGAGTACCACAACATAAATCACAACAGCTATTTCCACTGCCACAACTTTTGCTGCATGCGTCGACGAACATTGGCTTCGGTGATTAAGCTGAGCTCAGTTCGTCGCGATCCAATTAAATACTTACTCAATGACTAAAATGAGAATCAAGCCTTTTTGCACACAGTTTGCGAATGATGGTCGGTAATGTTGAGAAAGGTCACTTGAGCTGAAGATGGCAAAATGCAAAGTGAATATATTTATAAGGTCCTTAGTTCGCAACTACATGCTGCCTCTAAACCAATGATTCATCGAAGCCAATCAGAACGTCTTACCATCCGGGCGCAATCATCGTTCCATCCGGGCGGAATCATCTTCCCATCCCAAAGTCGATCTTTTGCCCATCTTGAACCCGCTCCTCCAAGCAGTCATCAACTGATTGCAGATACCGGTACTTACCGATATGTACTCGCTGGTCGAGGCGTTTCTTCGCCAGCATCTTTGACAACATAATCAGCACTCCCACTCGACTCGACAGCTTCAGCACCTTGAATACCAAGTCGACACCGGAGTGAGGTGTATTGCGCAGCAACAATAGGCTTGGTCATGATGTCGGCCAGCATGTCTTGAGCTCTAACAACACTTGACCGTCTTCAACTCTCACACGCACAAAGTGGTAACGAATATCGAAATTCTTGGTGCGCTTATGAAATTCCGGATTCTTGGCCAGTGCGATTGAGTCTTGATTATCTTCAAAAATCTTGATAGGTTCATCGTCATCAATTTCTTCAAGCTCGCACAAGAATACTTTAGCCATACCGCTTCTTGAGCTGTTTCTGATAGGGCCATATACTCTGCCTCAGTTGACGAGAGTGCTACCGTGCGCTGCTTTTTGCTTCTCCAGCTGATACATCCGTTGTTCATGACAAAGACGTAGCCACTTGTGCTGCGACGCGACTCAATATCTCCTGCCCAATCAGCATTTAAAAATCTTTGAATTGCTGAAGCACCATTTCGGGAGAACACGAGTCCATGCGTCTGGGTGGCATTCAAGTATCGCAGTGCGCGCTTTAAAGCTTGCCAGTGTGTCGGACATGGATCGGCTGCGAATTGGCTCAGCACTAACACTGCTGCTGCAAAATCCGGACGAGTAGCAACCATCAAGTACATGATGCCATCGACAGCACTTCGATTCGGCACGTTTTTCATTGTGTCCTTGTGCTTGCATTCACCATTGCACGAGTTCTTTGTCAGCTTCAATCCTGGATCTTGAGGGGTCCTTACTGACTTGCAATCTTGCATCCCAAACTCAAGCAAAATCGATTTGAGAAACTTGGTTTGCCGCATCGTAACTTGACCTTTGGCACTATCTTGATTGATCTCCATTCCGAAAAAGAACTTTAGCTTGCCGCGGTCTGTCATCTTGAATCGTTAGCTTAGCGCTTGCTTCGTTGTTGAAAGCAAGATGTCGTCACTGCTCGCAATAATCAAGTCGTCAACGTAAAGCACCACAAAAATCATTAACTCGTCACTGCGGTTGCTGTATACGCAGTGGTCTGACGTGCTCTTGGTAAATCCCATCTTGACCATGAAATCGTCAATCGTTCGGTTCTACATTCGTGGTGACTGCTTCAAACCGTAGAGCGAACGCTTGAGCTTGCACATATATTCTGGTCGACTTGGGTCAGCATTCCCATCCGGTTGTTGCATATAGATGTCTTTGTCCAGAGTACCATTAAGTAACGCAGTTTTGACGTCTATCTGGTGGAGCTTGAGATCATACTTGGCAGCCAGGCTTAGCACAACGCGAATTGACGTAAACTTGGCTACGGGTGCAAAAGTCTCTTCGTAATCCACACCATACTTCTGCGAGATCCCTTTTGCAACTAAACCGCTCAATGTCCCCGTCTTGGTTCTCCTTAACACGAAAGACCCAGCGACAGCCGATCGCTTTTCGTCCCTTCGGCAGCGGAACAGTATCCCATGTCTTGTTCTTTATCAAAAACTCAAATTCGGATTCGCAGGTCTTCTTCCACTTGCACGCGTCAACGGATTCCATTGCCGACTTGTAAGTCGTCGGCATTTCTCCCACTGAATACATGACGTGTGCTGCTTTAAAGCCTTCATTTTCTTTGCTTATTGCGGAGGCTGACATTTCTTCAAGCGTCGACCGCTGGTAAAACGGCGCGTGTCGCTCGGATCTCGAAATTTCTGTCACCTTTTCAAGCGACTAATTTCTTGTAAGCATTTTAGCCCCGGAATCGTAATTCACATCGCGTTCTGGCACCTGATTATCATCCATCTTTGACTCTTCATGGACATTTTTGGTGCTTGATTCTGCATCGGCATCAGTAACACTGTCGTTTTCTTCATCCACCAGCTCAACAATCGTGTTGGAGTTGTGCCTTCCTTTGTCGAAAACATCTTCTTTGAACTGTGCATCGCGACTCATTAGAATGCGCCCGGTCGAAATTTCTTCAAACCGGTATGTCTTTGCATGCTCCGAATAGCCCAAAAATCGACATAAGATGGCTTTTGCGTCAAGTTTGAAAGGCTTCTCCTTTGGAACGTGGACATACGCATGACATCCGAACACTTTGAGGTTGGCCAAAAGCGGTTTCTTCGTCGTCCAAAGCTCGTGTGGTGACTTCTTTAATCCAGCTGCACGAGTAGGACACCGATTACGGAGAAATGCCGCGGTCATTACTGCTTCACCCCAATAGCTTCTGGACCTTCCAGCATGCTCCATCATATATCTTGCACACTCAACCAATGTTCGATTCATGCGCTCAGCTACTCCATTTAACTGAGGAGTATACGGTGACAAAAACTTGAGCACGATTCCTCGATCCGTGCAAAACTTGGTCATCTTACCCGACGTGTACTCGCCGCCATTGTCACTTCGAAGAGTCTTGACTCGCTTGCCAGTCTGGTTTTCAGCAAAGGCAACAAACTCGGCAAATCTGTCTACAACTTCAGGCTTGGACTTGATTAAGTAGACAACGCAGAAACGTTACTTATTATCGATGAGCGTAACAAAATAGCGCTTTCCACTGAACGTTGACGTTTGCATCGGACCGCACACGTCACTATGCACAACTTCAAGAATGTCTTTTGCTCGATCAAGCAAAGATGTCTGAAAGCGCACACGAGTTTGTTTTCCTAGCGCACACCCGTCACAAAGCTTCCACTTGCTCACCGATGTCAACGCAATGCCGGTGGCAAGTTTCTTTTTGACAATTGCGTCAAGTCCTTCGAATCCGATATGACCAAGCCGTAGGTGCCAGAGGTACGAATTGGTGTCCCCCACGCAGCCAGACAGCTTGGCCACACACACTTCCTCAGGAGCAACAGGAACCATATGAAGCCTGAACAAGCCTTTTCCTTCAAGAGCACCAATTTTCCAGTTCACTTCCTTTGTCTCCGCGAAGCATCCATCATTGTCGAACATTACAGGACCAACGTCCTTGGTGAATCCACCAACAAAAAACAGACTGCGAGACAACTTCGGAATATGCCACACATTTGTGAGCACACCCTTTTTCACTCCGTTTGATGTCTTCATGGACATAACGACACCTCCACTGCCGATTGCTTGCACGACACCATTGTCTGCTAGATGCACGTTCACTGGAGTGAAGACCTTGTAGTTCCTCATGAACCTTTTCAAATTTGATATGTGCTGCGTCGCTCCTGAGTCGACCAGCCAAATGTCACTTGACTTGACAGAGCCAGCACAATCGCCAATCTAAAACAAGTAGTCATCACTGTCGTCCCCGTTAGCAAAGTTGGCACGCTGCGACCGATGTCTCTCGAAGTCATTGCTCGCTCGCAGTGGGCACTTAGCCATTCAATGCCCTTGTTTGCCGCAATTATGGCACGCACCGGTCTTCTTCATCGGTCGTCCTTTGCACTTGTTATCTCGTAACATAAACGCTTGACCAGTTACAGCTCCGTCGTCGCTCTGCTCCTTACGTTTCATCTTTTCATGCAATAGGCGCGGCGTCACAAGCTCCCATGTCTGCGTGTCAAAACGCGACTCCAGCGCCGTGATAAGGAACTGGTACGAATCATTCAGACTTCCGAGAAGCGTGCTTACCAGATCGTCCTCACTCACCGGGGCGCCCTCCGCGTCCACCTGCTCCGCAAGCGTCTAGAGCTTGTTGATGTGCTCGAGCACATCGTCGCCAGCCTCCATCATCGTCGTAAAGAACCTGCGACGAAGGAAGAGCTTGTTCGCCAGGCTCCTCTTCTCGAAGTGTCCCCTTCAACCTTGACCAAGCATCGAGCGCATCCTTGGCCGAGCGAACCAGCGGCAGCTGCGAGTCCTCCATCGCAAGACAGATTATCGCCAGCGCCTTTCGAGCCTTACGCTTAAAGGTCGACTGGTCCATCGGGTTACTCAGCTGTTCAAGCTTTATCTCCTCGCTCGCAACTTTCCAGAGGTCGCGCTCCTCCAACACCATTCGCATCTTGAACCTCCACGTATGAAAGTTCGTTCTCTCGAACTTGTTGATCCGGCTCGGCGTGGCATCCATGGTGGCGGCGAAGGCGGTGTCCGAGGTGGGGGCGAAGAAGGCAGAGTCTGCGGGGCTTAGGCTCATAACCTGTAGAGAAAGGTCACTTGAGCTGAAGATGGCAAAATGCAAAGTGATTATTTCATAAGGTCCTTAGTTCGCAACTACATGCTACCTCTAAGCCAATGATTTATCTAAGCCAATCAGAACGACTTACCATCCGGGCGCAATCATCTTCCCATCCCAAAGTCGATCGTTTGCCCATCATGAACCCGCTCCTCCAAGCAGTCATCAACTGATTGCAAATACCGGAACTTACCGATATGTACTCGCTGGTCGAGGCGTTTCTTCGCCAGCATCTTCGACAACATAATCAACAGGTAATACATACATTCAATCGATCGATTAATGAGTCAAAGGCTTCATCGGATAGATTGCTCAGTCAATGAATGCTGTTTAAGTAATGCAATACCATCGATGGACATACGAGACAACGCTGAGGGTCAATCACGAAGCGACGAAATATAGTAAGCGAACATTCTTGCCACATATTTGCGCGTAAGAAATTTCTTTTGTTATTACATGCGGCTTCTATACTAGATAGGCTATGTATATCACGAAGAGCTGAAACACACCATCATTACTATTAGATAGCACGTGCTTTGATATGATCGCGCCACACACGAACTTGCTTGCATACTCAGTAATATGCAAGTGATAAAATCCAGAATACACGAGGATCATTTCAATGAGAGAAAATGAGCCATCTGGGTTCACATAAGCCGATTAATGATTCACCAAGAGTCGAGAATGATACTGAGCTGCCAAACGAGCTATGGCCTATTGAATAGGGTTAATATATGTGTATCTTCGTCTTCGCTGTTAAGATATTTTATCAAAGTAGAACACTCATTCTGAAATAGGCAATCATAATATGATTAGTTTCTTCAAGATATGGCCAATTCGTATATTTTAAAGCGCAATTTAATCCACATTCTCAATACTACAAAATGGCTTTTAAGACCCAAATTTCACACCATCGACCCAGCACATCACCAGAATGGGCGTAGCTATGCCTTATTAAGATGACCAAGGGCGATAAATTCCAGCGCTTTCCGAGGGCGACCGCGCGTGTGCCACCATTGTATGTATCTTTGCGTCACCAAGCCGCATCTTTGTCGGGTACAACTTTGGCGTCATAAGCGGTAAGCCGGTTCTGGAGATATTTCGCAATGACTTTTGTCTGACCAAATGATAAAAAATTGTATACGATTGTCCGCAGAGCGACCACAACTCTACGTGGACTTTGCACTGTGATACAACACGACGTACAATATTGACTAAATCATAAGGACTATCATCAGCGAATGGATTTTAAGAATCGAATCACCGTCTTCCAAGCTAATTCGCTCTTCTGTTTGAGTACGTCATGGCTTGCTGTTTGTTTTCGAATGGCATACGTTTCGCTACTCAATGCACGATTTATGTAGGGCATGGATGTCGGGCAATCATTCTTATTTTGGAGCCGAAATGGATCTAAAAAAGCTGTGCGGATTACATGCAACTGACGATCGCCACAAGAAAACCCATTGCTAGTGTTATAAGCCAGAGTATTGAAAATGATGACGAGATTGGAGAATGACCAATAGCGTTATTGTCGCGTCCCCGGTCATTGTCATGCTTGGCATTTTTCTAGTGCTTGAGAGTCTTTGATAGTGAACTTGCACAAGGGCATAGATGCAGCTTCCGCTGCGAATAACGCGTTTTGGTTTAGTGTCGAAACGCTGAGGCATTACAGCTGAGGCAGACACGTCACTATGGACGGGAAATCCAGGCTATCGGCGCGCAAGTCGCGAGGAAAGGGTTACAAGGGAATACAAAGCTCATGAAGCCTTTAGTGCCAAAACGCTTAATGATTGCCATTCTGACTCGATTGTTGCAGCAGGCTGCTACCCCATCTTCACGCATATCGGTCTCATGTTGAAGGATGTCGGAGGCGATAATTTGCTGTCAATACTTACCCATTCAAATGTAAACTTTACGAGCACCATCCGACCAACGCATTGGAAAGTCACATATGGCCATCGAAAGTTGCTCCTTCGTGGTGCCGTGGCCTTTTAGTGTTCGCATTTTTGTTTACAGCTGGCGATACGAAGAATGGTTGCTATTCAAAGTCGATCATTGTAGCAACGTCTTTAACTTGGCCATGCCATAAGGAGGATCTCTGCCCAGCAGAGGACTTCCTTTTTACTGACCGTGCGATCTGTTCCTGTACCGCTTTTTACGATGGCCAATTGGCTCATAGGTCTAGTCATGACTTGTGCTGTCGTTGCTGAGCATTGTCGGGGTCACTTTGGTTATCCACAGACACATGTGTTGTAAGCGGCATACTTGTATACTCCATGTGCCCAGAAACGACGCGAGTTCCTCTTAAACATTTGCGCATATCACTAAAAGATGGGCAGGAGACACCGTCCAAGTCTATAACGACCGCGTACCGGTATGCTATAACTTTACACATTATACATGCTGGAAAGTTTGAAAATATAAACTTACTGCAATCAATTTGTTCAGATCGCGACTCCAGCTAGCTAGTGCGTTTCAAAAAGTCTATCGATACGACCGGAGCTAGCTTAGAATGTAAGATAGCGCCATGGGGCGGAGCGGAGTAGGCGGTGAACAGAAGTCTTGCTCGTCCACCACACGGATCGCCGCTGCTAACAATGCTGGAGAGTAGTGATTAGTGCTAGTCGCTTCGACTTCTTTGGCCAGCACGCCGAAACGATTCGAATAAATTTTCGGACTAAGAAGCGCTTCGACAAATTGAAGGTTTGGTACAATGGTAAGAAGCCCACCGACAGCATCCAAGTCAACGCTAACACAGGCAAGTTCACTAGCATTAAAAGGGGCTGCAGTGTAAAAGCGGTAGGTGCAGTTATACGCGACTTCTCTGGCCAATAGTCGCGCAGCGAGGTGCCTATTATGCTGTGCGTTAGGAAAAAGCACATTGAGGTCTGCTGGCTGATAATGAGCGTACAGGTGACCGTGAGCCAGAACGATTCGACCGTCAACGTCACCTTGAATCTCGACCATTTCAAGCTTAAAGACTAGCGGCGTCGAGCTGTTTTGATGCCGTGCAATAAAGTTTTCGGATTGCGATGAATGAAGCTGCGCTCGTTCTAGTATTGAAACGGGTTCTGGTGGTCGAACTTCGCCCAAGCCCATGGCCATCAAGGAGGCAGCAGATGATCGGTCTATTGACGTCCAACGCTCGTGAAGTCGGGTCAAACCCTCATAAACGACTTGCGTAGCTGCCCGCACTTCATCAAGCCCCATGCGCGGACAGTGGTGGGGCAAGAGCTGACGCAACTCGAGCAAACGCTGCAGCTCGTTCGCTTCGCTTTGGAGCCGTTGCACGTCTTGCTCCAATTGATTTTCGTAATCGCGATACTTTCGGCGGTAGAATTTTCCACGCTCGCTATTGTTCATTCGCGGCAATTTAGTCCTGGCGATGACGCGCATCCTACAACCCTGATTTTGGCCGTCACGTATTAAATCCTCAGATCGCGTTGCATGGACTGTCGACGGAATTGCACTCTGGCCCTTTCGAATTGATGTCATGGTGGTCGTCTGTCCTAAGAAATGGAACAATGAATCACCGGATGATTCTGCTATTGCACGAATGCGACGAGACAAGTGGCGGTTGGTTTGCCATGTAAATTTATTTCCGACTGGGACGTGAGGACGCTTAACTTAACGCAATTCTATAAATTGAGCGACACTGTTTTGTTCGTCCTGCTTTTTATACTTGGAAACAACGTGTTCGTCATGCTTATAGATTGCGGCTGATTCAATCATGACAATCATGACTTTAGGCTGGTATAAACAATTTCGAACTGATAACAGTATGCTTAAGACCTGCGTGGCGAGGACCATCAAAGCACGGCACGTGGCCAAGTGTGGACACCAAAGCCAAAGGGCAGACAAGCACAAAAGTAAAGGACCTAAAACGCCAAGCCATCACGTCATTGTTAACTGGTCCACCAGTCAATTCCTGTCCGCAACCTTTTGCTAATCGGCATTGATGTTGACAACTCTTGTAATGGCTTCATTCCCACTCGAATACCGGTGGAACTGAGCTATTGATTACTACGAAAGCATTGTCCGTATATCACTAGGGTACATGCTGCTACCAGTGGACCCCTTTGTCTAAAATTTGATATTTACGCGTGCTTGCACACTGACTACTGACCAGGACATAATGTCCGCACCAAAAATACAAGTACGTGGTGTGGTCGATACAACGACTAGCGCAGCGCGCGACGTGAGCTACGATGCAACACCTCTAGACTCGGACTTAGTATACGCCTTCAATTCCTGCCGCAGACGCAGGGTGCTTAAGTGGCAATAAATCCATCTTGTAGTGCATTTGCAGCGCTCTTTTCTCTATTCAACATTTGTGCCCTATCAAATTAGTCAATACACTGCGCCATATGCGGTCAAAAAGGAGTCAGTCACGGCCCTTTTAAAAAAAAGCTTTAGGAGAATATAAAATTCGAGATTTGAGCGATACACAGTATTTTGGCCAGCCCCGATCGTGTACCGTAGTCATACGACACGGCGCTCGGTCTTTCGAGGAGAGCTAAAGT
Organism: Plasmopara muralis; assembly: GCA_003676415.1. Classification (NCBI taxonomy): domain Eukaryota; phylum Oomycota; class Peronosporomycetes; order Peronosporales; family Peronosporaceae; genus Plasmopara; species Plasmopara muralis. The sequence goes on along the minus strand of RCHQ01000072.1, from coordinate 72,143 downwards.
CAGCCTTTTGTAGTGCTCGCCTCGCTGGCAAAGAGACTTCATAGCTTCAGGCACCGGTGAAAGGCAATCGAAGATGGCGCAGCGTGGGGAAAAACATGCCAAGGGCGACAAGAGCGGTTTTTTTCGCAAAATGTACACTTCAATCGGTACTTCGTCCCGGCAATTGGCGGCCAACCGCCATGAAAAGGCCCACCGGAGTGACAGCACCAGTAGTGGAAACAGTAGTGGCTACAATCAAAATAGTCCAAGTGATGGCACCACGACAAGTAGCGGTCACAGCGGAGCAGGTGGCGGGCTCCAAAACTATGGAAAGCATCACAGTTTCAACACCCACTTGCCATTTTCTCGCGACGATTCACGTTCAAATACAAGCGAAGCACACCAGAGTTTGCTGTCCAAGCGTCCAAGCCTCATTGTGCCGTTTACGAATCACCACCAGGTTGGCAACGGCACGGCCGGGAGTCCGACTGAAGGCGTGCAGAGCTACCACGACGACTTTCAAGCGCCCATTTCCAAGTCGGGCGTGTTGATTAAACAGGCCAATCATTTTAAAACGTGGAAAAAGCGGCTCATGGTGCTTAAAGGACACTCGTTGTTCTACTACGTGTCCGGCACGGTACGACTGCGGCTGTCTACGAACTCTATCCTTTAAGCTCATTTTTATCAAAACTGCTTGCTGTACAGTCCGGTGAAGATTCTTATCCACGTGGCGTTGTGCCACTTCAGGGCGTGCGAATCACACCGATCGATTCTGCGCGCTTTAAGCGACAAAATTGCTTTGAAATTTGTCATCCGGTACGTTCTCGTAGTGGTCTTGGCCATGCACTGACTTTGTAGAGTAGATGATGTAGAAAAGCGTGCTGACGAAAGGATTGGTACCAACAGGGATATCGTCCCATTTATTTGATGGCAAAGAGCGAGGCAGATTTAAGTGTCTGGATGAGCAGCTTGACGTCAGCGGCAATGCCTACAACAGCGGATCGCAAGATGCTACTCGTCACCGAGCCGTTGGAATCCCTGTTTAATACTCCTGCACTAGAGGATGCTGTGCCATACAAACGGACGTTTTATTTTCGACAAAAGGTGGCTTTCTGCATGCCACGGAAAGAGGATGCAGAGTATACAGCAAGTGAACTCTTTGATCTAAACGAAAAGCGGTTGACGACGCTGTGTGATCTCAATAGCTACTGCGATTCATTTCCCATGATTTTGGACGACCCACAACTGTTTGTGGAATTGCTGCATGTTGTGGGTTGCTATATCTTTCGACCTTTTCCTCGGCGACAGTCGACGTCGCCTGGTAATATTTTTGTAGAGGAACCGAGTCCTGACGAGGTGAATCTGCTTGAGAATCCAATGGACAAATACTCTGAGTATACGACTGAGGAACAGATGTGGGGCTTGCTTTCGGCTTGTTATGATTTGTTGCTGAAAGCAATCGAACACATTGACAAGTTGGAAAAGCACGTGCGGAAAGAGTTTTTTCCCTTGCGATTCATTGCTCAGCTCGTGAATTTGTTTAAGTCGCCCTCGTTCAAAGAACGACAGGTTTTAAAGGGAGTGCTGCATCGACTGTACTATAAACTCACGCAACGACGGTCAGCCATTCGTAAAGAAATTGCCCACACGTTCTACGAGTATATTTATGAGACGTCGAACCACTACGGCGTAGCGGAGCTGCTTGAGATCTTAGGAAGTATTGTCAATGGCTTTGCATGTCCAATCAAGCACGAGCATGTAATACTGCTCGAGAAGGCTTTGATCCCACTGCATTCGACACCCGCCTTCATTTCGTACCACCAACAGCTTGCGTATTGCATGATTCAATACGTGTCCAAGGACCACACGCTGTTCACCTCGATTGTTCGTGGGCAACTCAAGTACTGGCCGGTGGGTAACTCGTTCAAGGAAGTCGTTTTTATCGTCGAGTTTGAAGAAATGCTCGAGCACGTACTGGCTGAGACGGATTTCGACTTGATTTCACCAAAATTGGCGCGGAGATTGGGCAAATGTATGATCAGCGACCAGTTTCAAGTCGCAGAACGTGCAATATCATGTTGGGGATCCCCGGCATGCGTGCGCATCATGAACGAGTACGAAAAGCTGGGTCAGAGCATGTTTAATGTGATTAAACCATTTTTACAAGGAGCGGTAGCAGGACATTGGAATACGCTCATTCAACAGAAGGCCCAAGAAACGTATATAATGTACTATAACATGGGCTACGACAGCGATGATGCCGCAACGACGCTGTCGCCCCTTGTCACGGATGATAAAGGGTTAGATAGCAGTGCCAAGACGGATGAGTCTGACCCTGACGAAGAAATCACTCCTACCGAGGCGAACTTATCAATGTCAGTCCGGCTATCCGCATCAAATGCAATCGAGCCATTAGATGTGGTGCTGTCGGACGAAGAAGATGAAGATGAAAAGCCAGACGTGTTTTAGAATGTACGAGTCAAGCGATGGATGGACGGTGCATTGCGATAGAGATGCCGGCTCGAGGAGAACGTCCTTGGGTAGAGCACGTCCGCTCAAGTCGTCGACGTACTTTATGTATGCAGAATAACAGCAATGACTTTAAACAGTAGCAGGTAAAGTGGCGGGCACATCAAGTACGAGATGAAGCGACGGATGAAGGCGCGACGGAGGAAGGGAGGAGCATACAGATTTGGCTAGTATTTGAGACTACAGAGACAAATAACAGTTGAACGAGGGAGCTCGTCTCTTTTGCTCGGTCTAGTTCTCTTTGCCATGTCAATAAAACAACGCTTTTGTGCCCTTGGCTTGTATTTAGCCCTTCAACTGTCAATCATGACGTGGCTTTTCATCCTAAGAGTCGTGCAGCTCCTGTTGCTCCAGTGTGTGACTCGAGCAGTAGAAAAGTCAGACGCCGAAGTGAAATCTCGCAAACTCTTGACAGACCGTGCTTGGTTTAGCCAAGTTGCCAATGTTGTTCGTCGCGTGACCGACGATGCCTTGGCCTGTGTCGCCGTGAGCGATCCGCTGCATCCTGGTGTGGCAGTCGAGGGGTACGAGTTAGTGGAGCGTTCGGGGCTACTGGGTGTATGTAAACATCAACAGACACGTCAACCGCCGTGGCCCATGGACGCACGTAAACAGATGGGTGTTGTGCCGTGGAGCACGACATCCAGCGAAGGAAGCACACCGACGCCAGTGTGTCCATTACCTGGAGCCGCTGCGGCGTCTCGACGCTTTCCAGCTCCACCGCTTCCTTTACCAAAAGCTGTCGATACAAATGCCGCGTATAAGCTTCAAAGCAAGACGCTTGAAGGTCCCGTGCTCGAGTATCACTACGAAACGGAGGACGCTCGCCGAATCTACGTGAATGCTCACTATCGATTAAAGAAAAGGTTTGACGCTGGATCCCATGGTGAAGTGTGGAGAGCAACGCGACGGCAGGGCGACAAGGAAGAACAGTTTGTGCTCAAGCGGCTCTTTCTCGAACTCGGCGAGAGTATGGCTCAAATGGGGCTTCGAGAAGCGCACTTTGGCGTAATCCTACAAAGGGAGCGCCACGTCGCGCGGTTTGTCGAGTATTTTTTTCGACCAAAACATGGGATTGAACGAGAAGAGCATCCGTCGCACTTTCGAGCGACGCCGGAACTATGGCTCGTTTTCTATGACGAAGGAAAATCGCTTCGGCAATATCTTTACGAAAGAGTAGAGGTCTTTTACGATAGTGATGGCCACGGCCATGGCGGTGCTGGAGTAGTGTTGCAGCCATCGCGGTTCTGGGAAAAGCTGCGCACGGATGCGCTGGGGGAAAATGTCTTGCGCGAAATCATGCGCCAACTGCTTGAAGGAGTGGCAAGTCTACACGCCCGCGGCATTACGCACCGCGATATCAAACCCTCTAATATCTTGGTTTCTATTCCACCGGCCTCCCTCACCTCGACGGTGGCTCCAATGCCACTTGTCAAGTTAGCAGACTTTGGCTCTGCTGTGGATGAATACACGCTAAAGAACTTGTATGCAGCTAGTGCTGGATCAACAAGACCTGCCGGACCATCGCAAGCTGAAGAAACGCGCGAGTATCAGCCCCCTGAAGTATTGTTTGGTGACCATGGCCAGCCGTATGATTATCTAGCCCCCGAGGCTTACGATCTCTGGTCTGTGGGCGTCGTGTTCTTAGAAATGGTGCTGGGCTCTCCTCAAGTGTTTTTAATCTCCCCGCGCGAACGGGTCAAGCTGGACGTGGTGCTTAATGCTCAGCAGCGACTCAACCGTGATAGACATGGTAGTAGCGAAGAATCGGGGTGGCGAACAAAAGCTTATTTACTGCACGTTCTTACCAAAGAATTTTGCATCTTCCAGCCAGGATCCCGACAATTACGCTCACTATACGATAAGTATGCCCTCGTGACTGAAAGCTGCCACTTTGGACGCTTTAATCAAACATTAGTGGGACGAGATCCGTTGAAAAGGGGACTAGAGGATATTTGGGGTCTCGACTTGATATGGCGATTGCTTCAGTGGCATCCGTCAGAGCGAATTTCTGCCAAGGAAGCGTTGCAACACGCTTTTTTTCAAGGACCATACGTCTGTCGCGAGTCTGGTCGCCAGTTTGCAACGAAAGGCGAGCTGTTGTTACATGAACGCTATCTCGAGGCACAAAAAGCACGAGAAAGTATTTTTGCGTCAGTGGTCCGAACCCGGTACGAGCTTCCAGACCAATTTACTTGTCCACAATGTGGTCGAGTCTTTTCTACCGCTCAAAGCTGCAAACAGCACGCTCTCGCACGTCGACACAATCTGCACTCCAACTTTTGCAAGTTTCAAGCCCCGCACATTTTCGCTGCGATTCAAACCGAGTCAAAGCCTTTCCATACTCGTCAGCCCCACCTCTCGCATGTGGGTACTGCGCTTTTCCAGGGCCGTAAGAAGTACATGGAAGACTTTGTATTGGTCCTCACAGAGCAGCAATTACAGCAAAAGTGGACTGTTCGACAAGAGGCACTGGGGTTTGATCTTTATGCAGTCGTAGATGGCCATTTAGGCTCAGCAGCGGCTATTTATGTGATAAAAACTCTGCCGTATCTACTGTGCCGGTACTTCGCGGCGATTTCAAAACCAAAGCAGGAAATCATGCGAAAACCCCACTCAAATGCACATGGTACAGCCATCAACGTGTCCGCGGAGCATGAATTGGCCGAAACGTTCGCACTACGTCAAACGTTTCTCGAATTGCATGAAGGTTTCCTCCAATCTCTCGATGGCACTGCAAGTGACGACGATTCGGATTCGAAACATCATGGCGACGCTGCTAATACCACTGGCGTTGGTGAGTATTTCTCGGGCTGCACCTTGACCGTCGTGCTCCATTTTCGTCACGAAAAACGAATTGTTAGCGCCAACGTTGGCGACTCGCGTGCACTCGCGTGGTTTCCACCGAAATCACACGAGCACCCTGATAGTACTGATGACGCCATTGTGCCCTTGAGTATGGATCACAGTCCGAATGACCCACGCGAGCGCTCCCGAATCGAATCGAGTGGTGGGTTTGTGAGTTTTGCAGGTCTTTGGCGCGTCGTTGGACAGCTTGCAGTCTCTCGTAGTATCGGCGACCGTCATTTGCGAAAATACGTGACAGCAGAGCCGTCAGTGTTTCATGTCAACCTTAGCAAGCGCTCGTCCGGTGGCCTTTTGATAATCGCCAGCGATGGACTATGGGAAACGATAAGCAATGACGACATTGCTCGCTTTTTCGCTGAAAAGCGTGTGGATGGGATTGAAAGAGACGACGGGCCTGCTTTGTTGAATGACATTGCAATGAAGCTGCTTACAGAAGGATATGTCCGTGGAAGTCTCGATAACATAGCTGTTGTTCTCGTAGCATTACCATAATATTATTGGAACATGTATTATTTGCAAAGACTTCTATCCTTGCCTGATTGCGCCATCCCTTTGTCGACACTGCCAAAGCGCCGAGCTTGTTGACCGTACTGGAAGAGCAACTTGATGACACGATCGATAGAGGGAATGAGCACGTCAGCATCCTCTGCAAGATCGTCGAGCGACGATGCTCCTCCAAGTACACCGACAGATAGACCGCAGCCTGCATTCTTGCCCAACAGCATGTCGGTGGAAGTGTCGCCTACCATAATGGTGTTGTGTGGCTCGACATTAAGCTGCTGGCAAATAGTCCAGATCTGCTCACCCGCGGGCTTGGCAGGAAGCCCATCGTCTCCACAAGCCAGCGCGTCGACCATATCAAAGACCCGTAAGTGTCGAAGCGTGTCAATTGTCGGCTGACGGTCATCCGTCGTGCACACTGCAATCTTCATGTCCATCTTTCTGATCGTGCGAAAGAGCGCAGAGATGTTTGCCAGTGGGCGACTAGTGAGCACTGGATCCGGCATACTCCAGCACTGCTGAATAATCTCATCGGCCTTATGCTGCCGCATCCCTTCCGCCACCAACACACGGACTGCGAGCTTGTAAAGCTCACCCATGGGTGTGCAACAGAGAGCGCCTTTGGACTTGATAGAGCGACTGATCCAGTCGTAGCCCATGACGGCAAAGAGCTTCTCGCGCACGGGTAATCCAGTCGTCATCTCGACCTTCCAAGCTTGCGACTCGACCCAACCGCCCCACATGAGCGTGAAATCAATGAGTGTACCGTCCTTGTCAAAAACCACGAGCCCGGGGCAGCACCGTGGACCCCTTGTGGCTTCAGCATGTGCAATCGCCGCGGCGCTCTCAGCCGCTGTGCTCTTGAGCCGTCGACTTCGATACGGGGCTAGAGGACGGACTGCAGAGTTCAATAGATGGACCCGACGGGCGCTGCAGTTTAAGCCCAGATCGAATCGGAGACGACGCGGGGTCATACTCATGCCAATAGATGATATCGCAGGTGCGTTTAATAATGTAATACTGGCGGTTGCACTGCGGCAACGATTTATTCATACCATAAAATTCGTCAGTACGGGTCACACTGGACTTTTAGGTTGGATAATGATCCACTATTCAGAGCAAGACAGCAACATCACTTGCATACTTTACCCGTCACATTCAAGGAAATAGCGAGTGATTTTTCTAAGAGAGCTCAGGCGACAGCAATAGCACAGCTTGAGAACTTTTATTGATATGCAAATGTAAGCGACGTAGACATACCTTGCATCTAATGAAGGAATCCTGGACTTCAATTCTTGACTAGGTTCCTCAGTATGGTGCCACACCTGCGGTCAAAAATAATTATTGAAAATATTTGACAATAATTAGAAAAAAGCGAGCTTTATTTACCGTGCTAAAAAATGTGGTGATGAATGCTCTAAAAATTGTATATTGGCGTTGATAGTTGTAGTGACGAACAAGGCGATACCTGGTGCTACCTGCGCTGGTACTAGTTTATCCGTGCATTCGCATCGGGTTGTTTGCTCGAAAAGCAGGGCCACTCTCTACATGGCACGAGTCCCTACTGGCTGTTAATTTGCCAGCCACATATGTCATCTAGTACTTGCCTGAGCAGTCAAGACACATCACCGTCGAGCTATCACAATACGCGCCGCCAATGAAGATGACAGACTATACTATGGCCTTCGTACTCACAACTTTGACAATTGTTCGGGATATATTCAGAAATACAATTTTTTTATCGAGTCTATTCTTGGAGTCAGGTGGACAACGAGCGGCTAGATTTAAAGCTATCATATGTCGTCGTCATGCTTCAGTCGCCAAATATAAAGTTTCAACGAGCCCACAAGCGCTAGCATGCTGAGATCTTCACGTAAAAACGAGATATGCTTAGCTACAACCTCGGCAACGCGGTTTTAAACGTGCGAGTAGATAATGTAATCGTGTCACGTTCAATAGTCGATTGTCGATAAAATTTGCTGTGGGGCAATATCCTACCATTGTCAAGCATAGTAGCTTTACTAATATGCATTTGGCAAACCTTGTATTGCTTTGATGCGCGTGACTTAAGCCACACAGTATCGCGATACCACAGACAAGTGTGATACACTCGATTTGCAAAACTCCGCTACAATCTCACTTCGGACTCTATGAGTTGATACAAACCTATTTTTTGTGACTTGGGCCGCTTCTCAGGATCCCGCACAGCCAAATAAGTAAGCCTTATAGCTTGTTTCTCGACACAGTTCTCTAAGCGCCAGACAGCAATCTTGAAGCGCGAGCCGAACCGTATGCAACACGGTGCACCAGCAAACATACGCTATACCGTGAGATGACAATATTATTGCTAACACAGCACACTTGTGTTGTGCGCGTTTATCACCCTCGGCTAGAGGCCGAGCGGTCACCTTAACAAAATTTGAGTCCTCTTGGTAAGTTACCACCGTTAAATAGTCCTAAGAAAACCAATTGTACTTTGCGTTTACCGTGCATATCGGAGTTATACATATTTTAAGCCCGGACGTATCGTGCTGTGGTCACTCGCGACCAGTGTTTTTACTGCTCATTCCATATCTGATTATTGTTTGAATATTTTGTCTAATGGTGCGGAGGTAATAATCAATAGTTTCAAGGAAGTGCCAGAGCACGAGATGCATTCACAGCGAAGCGAAAGCCGCTTTATTCTAGAGAATCTAGTAACCGCTGGGCCAGAAGTGCGAAACTAAGAGAGAACGTCGTTGTCTATGGCATCATGCCATTGGTCTTGACAAATAGATAGCGTGAGGTACCTGCAGCTCCAAGAGTCAGGCTATTAGTTCTGCAGCGACTATTTTTTCTGGCTCGTTTGACGTTATAAAAGAATAGAGGATCAATGCAGGCACTGCAAGCTGCACAGGTGGCACTCGTGTTTTACGATGCGTTTGAGGATGAAAAATACGTATTTTTCCGATGAGTTCACAGTATTAGACGCTGATAACTCTGCTTGCACATATTAATAACTACAGCACATTCGATGTGCAAGTAGAGCAGTACTTTAAGTTGGTATCGCTTGGCTAGAGACTAGACACCGGCTGCCAGCAGACAGTCTTTTTGCAGCCATAAGCTCATGTAAATGAGTCCGATAACCACTGGCCATCAAGGACTTCGACGAGAGCTCCGCTCGGGCTCCCAGCATCCTGCAACGCTAGTGTCAATTATTTTGTCACAGACACTGGTCAACATGTCAAAGATGTCAGAGTTGTCAGAGAAATCTTTTTAAAGTGAGGCCCTGAGTTTTTGAAGCGCAAAGAATCCCTCCATCTGGATTTACTCCGTGGACGGCGTCGCACGAGACTGCATTGTTTCCTTTTATCGAAGATTGTGGGACGAAAAAGGATATTTAAATTCAATGTGGCGCACTTAGTGCTCTTCTGATTGATGATATTCACGACCGCCGTCTGGCGGGTGCAGCCCAGAAGCTGAGACCTAATACCTCATATCGACAGTTTTATTTGTGACATGCACTGGGTGTCGGAACTTCGAGATCTACAGCTCTTGCGCAATTTAATCTGAAGCCCCGAGCGCGTGATTACATGACCCCGCGAGCAAGTTGCTTAGCTCGCGCCGTTCAAGATAGAGGTTGTGACGCTACGTGCCCTGAGTCAAATTATGATCTAATCAACTAGGCGTCCTTCCGTGGCGGTGCCTGCGTATGATCCGGCTCTAACGCCTCCGCACTCACCTAACCCAAGGGTTGTTATGACATAAAGCACCAAAGTGTTCAAAATTTACACGATATCAAGCATATGCGCCAAGTATCTTCTGTGTATGACCAAAAACGGTCCGATGTGCACGAGTGCAATTTAATCTTTGAGACAGCAGTAGCCGCATTTGTATGCAAAGTTCAGCATTTGCTAAAATTTAGTTATCAATACCAAATTTGTTGTGTTTTATTCTTCTTTCGGTCCGAGTGTTTTTTTTATTTCTAGGCTTACAGCCATTTTGTATTGTACCTACTTCAAGACGTAAAGTCAACAATACATAGTCTTTAATATGCTTACGCATTGCAGGAGAGTAAGCCCATAACTTTCTTTCCATATTTAACCAAGAGCTGGCGATGATGAAACACAAAGGTAAGCTAACAAACCCACGTCAAGCGTTAAGTAGCCAGTTAGGATTTCAGTAACGATGCTTGTATTTTAAATCCTTGAGTGAGAGGGAGCAAAATGCTACGACGCCTTGGCACGTTCGCGCACTCATTACAAAACACGTCTTCACCGACAAATTCCACTCGCTCAGTCGGACAATCAATTTGTATATGGCCTGCTGTTAACGAAAGTACTTAAATCTCAAAGGTGTCATTGGTCCACCACAAACTAGTGGCAGCTTTGCGTTTGTTCATACTAGGTTATTCGAAAATCCACTTGGAGATGTAAAGCCAGAAGAGAAGGGTAGTATGGGGATATTTGAGGTGCTTGCCAGCATTGCCACTACCACGATTCAGTTGAAAAAAATATTTTGAAATTGGGCGAGCCTTCAAGGCGATACGACTTTAACTTTTATCGCCCCAGATAAAGTACTTTACGATCGTGAGGATAACGTTCACTTCGTTTCTTTGGTGGGTCGGAGACATCTCACCTTTGAGATGTTCCGGGCTTGGCATAATGCGCCGAAGACGTAAGTTTTAAGCGTGGGTATGTACAAGGCATTCTTTGCTTTTGGTTTTAAAGTATAAAAAACTATAAGGAGTTGTGCTTGAGCCATCCAGGAGGCCTCCATAATCAGTGTGAAATAGAATAGCTTTGTAACTCTTCTAGAAGCTTCGAAAAACAAGGAAAACACTTTGCGTTACAGTGCACTCAAATGTAAGTGCAGCTGGTCTTGAAACCTCAGAAGGCCAATCCTTCTTCAGTTTTAGACTTTTTTCATGAGAGCAGACGCATTCGAATGATTAAATGTACGCACTCAAGATTGCTCTCGAGGTCATCTGACTGCGTCTTTTTTTAGTAGAACCTTGAACCCTTTACGCCCTTGAGAAGTAAATAAGATTCCTTGGCCATGGGACCCACGAGCTTTACGGTTGGATCGACCGCCACGCGCTTCGTGGTGCCCAAAGTATACCAAGATGTCGCTTTCCTTCTAAGTGAAGTTCAGGCTCGGCCTGTCGCTCAACACTTACAGCCTTATGGATACGTGGTCCTTCATCTAAATGGTCGATGATGTGGTATTATCAGCGGTTGCATGGTCAAGCAGACTCGCTTACTTAGAAGTAGAGAGAAATGATCCTATAAGGTGCTAAAAACATCTCATGACTCAAAGCCCTGAATATTAAACTACTTTCTGAGACTCCCCAAATAAAATGCTGGGAGGACAATCAAACACACCAACCCATGCCATTTCAAAATCTTGAAATGCTCGATGGAGCGATAGGTTGATTACTTAATTATATATAAGGGAGAATGGAAAAAAATATTTTTTTTCAGATAAGATGATAAAAATACTCCTCAAAAACAAAAAATGTAAAAAAGCAAAAAATACCTAGCAATTTATTTTCAGCAACAATGGCGAAAATATACACGTAAGCAATAAAAAATAGAAAATTTATACCTTTAAATAGTATTTGTATACAGTTTTTGGGGAGCCTTGAAGAAATGGTTAAGATGCAAGAGTTTGACGTAAGTTCATCAAATGAAGATGAATTTTTTCACACCAGTTTACGAGAGTCGAGAAGATGTGAAACGCGCGGTTGTTGAGTACAATCGCTGTGTTTGCCGTGCATACGTGATTACTCAAAGCGACTTTTGTTGATACAAATCTATTCAAATGCATCATGTTCATTTATGGTTTGATTTGCGTGTGAGAAGAGCTTTGGACCTCCGACACGGTTTCTCGCACACACATGTGATGTTACAACGATTGATCTTCCCTCGCGAGATGGTCGACGTGCGCTTACGGCAAAGCAGCTGGCGCAAAGCGATGTCGTGCGTAAATTGGTGCATACACATTGCCGAAACCTGTCGCAAGTAATCATTCGTGATCATTTTGAAGGCATGGAAATAATTGTGACGTAAGATAAATGTGTGGACGCTTGTAAAAGGCTTTTGGAAGAATTCAAAAGCTTATCAATGCGGCAGCTGTGGTAAAGCGGGACACAACAAGCAATGATGCACCAGTAATGCGCAGCATGTAAGTATATTTTCTTTAGTGAGTTAGGTATATTTTTTTCTATTATGTTGTTCAATACTTATTTAACTTCGTAGGAAGATTTTTTCCATTTAATTTAAAATGATATATTGTTCCCATTCTCCCAATATTAAATTATCTTTTGTAGCGACATTCAACGCTATTTGACCACCCCTAGTAAAAAGTTTCGTACGCATTCTCCCGTGTTGAATCGGACAACACCTTTTGTTTAGGCATCGCTTTTCTGCTTGCTGATCACGCTCGTACAACTTTTCGCAAAGCCAGATCCTGTTTCCGTTATAAAATAGCTTCAAACTAAGTGTTTTGAAAGAAAAGAATCCCTCAGTCTCTTCGCCGTTGACCTTGAAGCATACATGCTTTGAAGATAATAGAATCTCTACATAGAAAAGTGTGAAACTCGTAGATGCGTTAATCGCAGTATCGAAGGCTAGCGTAGCAATAGAAAATAGATTGGCCCGTAAATGCAAAGCCTTTGCGCTCATGATGCGCAGTATGGCTCCAATCTCACGGTTTAAGCCTTCTATCTGACCATCTATTCTGTTATAATTGCTGTTGACATCAGGAATCAAATTTCAATAGATGAAGCAGCGTTTGTCAAAGTGCAGCAGTAAACCCTGCACCCTCATCCGTCATCATTGTGTTCGGGAGACCACAGGATTAGGTTCTTTGTGACCAGAATCAGCTTTGCTGTTAACTTTCTAATAGTACTGGCTGGATCAGGAGCCAAATGCATCGGTAACTCATGAACTCCTTTTTTTCGTGCGTGCTACAACTAATCTCGGTCATGCCAGAGACAAAGCCGAAGTCTATAAAGGAGCCGAGAAGGCTTGACTTTCTGGGAGGTCTCACAGGCTTCCATATCCATGGCCATTCGCTTGTACATATGGGGTTATCAGTATGCTGTAGAAAGCTAGAAGTCTTGCTCTTTGCCTAGATAAGAGTATATGATCATTCGAAAGCGCATTGTACTTCAGGTATTTGTTATTAGGATTAAAAACTCGAGCTTAAATTACCAATTCCGACTTATAGTGAAGCTTATAGTCAAAAGACTACCTACTCACAAATAATTGACTTTGGCATCTTTGTCTGCGATGAAAATGGCGTTAAATTGACATCCGAAATCGCTTGTCAAAAAGATTTTTAGCCCTGCTGATATAGGCTTGTAATTTGACCTGCATCAAAATGCGTCAGCAACCACATTAAAACTGACAGACCCAATCTAAAACAAGAATTACACTTTGCGAAGAAAGATAGCCAACTTGTCATTTTGGGACGAGTGACTTATTAGCCGCCGTCCTGGGGGATGCACGATTCAAGAAAATGAAAATCACTAAGAACCCCAAAGATGCACTCGAAACTTTACCTTTGCGTACTTTATAGCAAATAACAAATTGTCGGAAGTGGGGTCTTTACTTGTTACAGACCTTAGCTTCCGTGACGGGAGCAAAATGACTCGCTCAGTCTGTTCTTATTGATTTGTAATAACACTTACAATCGCAAACAATGTCAAATGTCCTTATCTCATGGGTAAATTAGAGCTGATTCTTGCTGGAGGCTTTTTCACGATTTTTTAACCCAGCTCCATTCAATGTCCATTCTTATCAGATTGGACAAATACCTTTTAAGACCTGCATAAAAAGCATCTTACTGATGCAGATATGTGACCGTGTCTCACCATTTTTCAAACCTTTCTGAGACGCCAAGCTGAGAGAGCTTTCAAGCTTTTTGGATCTACTTAAGCCCCACTTCCTTAAACATCCGGGGATATAAATCTCTTCTATTACGAAGACCGATTTGTCGATCTCCAATTTATTTTATGAGCTGTTGTCATTGTTTACCCGTCAAAATGCATGACTCGCAACAGTGACGTCATGGATAGACGCATGAACAGACGGACTCAAGATTACTGCGCTTGGGTGGTTAGTCATCTGATTGGCTCAAAGGTAGCATGTTGCTGCAGACTTAGGATCTCATTACAAACTCCACAAAAACTGGTAGCTTTTGTTGGTCTACCATCGGCTCGGTCTTTGGTCTTTGTCTATAAATGTTTGACTAGATCCCCACTCTTATTGTTGGTGTAAGAGAGCTCGCAGTAAGTCCGTATCGTGGCTTCCAGTAAATTACGAGAGTCTGATAACAGATAGGGCCACTCTCGTGGTTTGATAGCAAGAGACGACTATGTTCCCCTTGACCGTCGTTGGCATAAGAAATCCTGACGCTAAAGTACACCCACAAGTTTGGCCATTTGACTCGAACATCTGGGTAATACCTCTATAGAACAGAAGAAAATTTAGACAGTCACTAAGATGCATGGGAAAGAGGCAAAGAAGAAACGAAGTAATTTGTTGAGGTGCTTATATTTGGCTGTGAATCAAGAGCGGAGAAGGCAGAAAAGGATCTCGCAAGTAATACCAAGTTAAATCGGCATATCAACGAGATCCTCCGCATGGATGTGTCGAAGCAGAAGAAATTTATTCCTGAAGTGGCAACCAAGCTTAATAGCGCTCTACACGAAGTTAGAATTCTATACAGTGAAGTTAACAGCGTACAACGGTCGCATCGAAGAGTCTGCACAGTTATTCAAAGAGCAAGTAGATCATTATTTGCGACGAAAGGTGCTGCATGGAAGCCGACACGATTAGCAGAATATTGGTAGCGCTGGATAATACACTGTGCGCCGCTGAAGTGCAATGACTTGGAACACGACGGGGCCTCTAAAAAAGACTATTGAGGAGTATTTGTTGGGTTGCATCGCGAGTTTTCTTCGGCGGACTTGACGAAACGCCTGCGATATCACCTTAATGCATTACAGAGCACGATTGTCGTGATCTGGCACATTACGTCTCGGGACATTGGTGCAAGTGCGGGACATTTTTAAAATTGGCATCCACCTACTTTTAGAGAGAATTGCGGCAACGTACCAGAGAGGAAATCTAGTATGGGTATGAGACCTTGAATGACAATATTAATGTAGCACTGGACTATTATCGCGCAAGCCTGAAGGACACCGAGTTGCTGGGAAGAGCTATTATCGAGTTACCCACGCAATGACTACAGCCAACGAGCAATCCCCAAATTTATAGAGATCGATAGCGTAAAAAAGTTAAGCAGGGGTGTGTGTGTAGAAGGAGGAAATTGTGCTTCATGTGTAAGAAGCCTATGCACATATACAGCAGTGCAGATCAGCAAGACCATTTGAGCCAAGACGCAGTCGGAGACGTTCAATTAGCGACGTGGAAGAAGATGAAGCAAGGGATGGTATATGATTTTGCTCGACCAAGTGACGATATTTACTGTGGAAGAGAGTCCGAAGAATGAAGACAGTGAGTCAATCAGAAAACCAGCAGAGATCAATGGGAAGCAAGTAAAATGCTTTGTTTGATGGGAAATTGTGATTTACGTGATTCTCGACGACGTGAATTTTTAGGGGTAGAGCTGCCCCATTGGAATGCGCCAAATTAACCGAAAGCCCATCAAGTCCCAGTGTCGAATATGTACTCGTCAGCTCGCATTTGGACACAAAAACGAAAAAAGAGCTTCAGGAAGGCTACGTAATGGATCCAAGTTTCAGTGACTCTTGGAGTGGCAATGAAGCAAAAGGAAAACTCTAGGTTTGTGGAGACGCAAGGGATAAACGAATCACAACGTCAAGTGTTTGTGTGCACCGAATAATGACAAGTTGCGCACGAGTACTATCAGCGAGCAACATTTCGGACCAGTGGCTGCTCATCCTGGGATATAGCGCATAGAATGCAAAGTTGCGCAATGATTTTATTGGCCAACATTTTAAGACGTTCAATGTACGCCTCTTTATGAGTAGCATGCATGCGATGACGCCAAGCAATCTTTAATATAATGGACTTTGTTGTGGGATTGCCACTTTCGAACGGATTCAACGCTACCTTGACGGTCGTAGATAAGTTGCCAACGCGCGCAACCTGGTCTCTCAATGCTGTGAGTGCCTCACACTTAGCACTCGTCGAGTCCGAAGTCTCAATGCCATAGACGTAATGTAGCCTCTTGGTCGACCATAGTTGGATCTTCGGGCACGAACTTGCAGTTTGCATGCGAATTTAAAATTATGAATGGTTTGCTTTGTTTTAATTACGCCCGTGCTCTTGTGCTGCATTAAAATTATTAGCTACAAGCGCATCAATCACTAAATGTGCGACATGCTTGTGTTGCTCGGGTGAGTGCAGCCTACGTACAGTACTATACAAAGTTTTGATTTTGCTAATAGCTGCAAAACCACGAGCTGAAGTCGGAGCTCGGCGAGAGAAGTACTTCTTTTTCGTGCCCTCTAGGGATGTTGTAGTTGACGTACAGCTCGATTATTGTTCACTTTCAACAGGGAGTAACTTTGCGAGGGTGCTGCACGAGCGATTAAGTCACAATCCGATGGCATAGCGTACTTAAGTGGGTATAGCGCGTTGTACCTGAACACGGCGAGCTTGGCTCGTGTCATAAGAATAATGCTTGTGTCAGAATTAAAATATAACGAGGTGCGGACGACGAGGTAGTCGGGTGGCCTAGCTTATTCGGTATATTGCTCAGGCCTTTGGGAAGTGGCCCGAGGCACTGCTAGAAAATATCGGTAAATTACTTTGACTTGTATGAATTCAAAAAGTACTTGAATTAATGTGTTGGCTGTGTAGTACTAAGATCTACCTCCCTATCGAAATCCAAAACATCACTTGACCTGTGTCACCAAATGCGGTTCTGCCTTCAACCGGTCTGATTCACAATGGAGTCGTGTGAAATCGTTACACTCTGCTTTTGGTGCTAAAATGCTACATGTTAGTTATATGTTAGTTACACCTAGAATTTATACTGATAATGTCCAGTTTATATTTTGAGCTCACGGGGCATATCAAGTGTTGGGCACATGACTGAAACAAGCTCTTGGGGTCAGGTAGAAAGCGATCTGCGACTCGTTTCGTCTTTGAAAATAAAACGAAGGTCAGATACCTAGACTTACAAATTAAATAGGCAGTAGCTACAGCGGCTCGTTGAGCTGCAACAAGCTCAACTGCACTACACACCCGCACACATTGCTTATGGCGATTCACAATTCAGCGCCGAAAGTAGACAAGAAACATAGTTTAGCTACGAAATAAATAAAAACGAGACCGTTTTCCGACAAATACAAATTTATTGCCGATGGCCCGGACGGCTTACAGTGCTTTTGGTTCAGCTAACGCTGGAATCAGGCGATCTGTTTTGGTCGTCAAAGTGGTGGAAAATGTCATGATCTGGAGCGGATTATATTTGGAAGGCAAAACTATGAGAGGTAGGACTTTTAGAAAAGCCTAGTAGGTTTTACCCCACAGCTCACTACACTATGAAATAACACTTGTTGCTACCTGGTGCCGTTCAAAGAAGCCTTTCGGGAAGAGTTCTCGTTTTTAGTTCAACAACACGAGCATACGCGCATCAAGAGTACGAAAAACGTTCTTGAAAGCTCTGAAGCAGAAGCGATAAACCTGACGGTGCTAATCTTGTATCTTAATCCGATAGAGACCATCCTGTGCGAGACGTATAAAGTGATCACAAGCAATAAATGACCTTGAGAGATCGCAAAGACGGCATCCTGAAGGCATGGGTAAATTCGGACATGTTACGGTATCACCATTAGTTATATCAATGATTAATTGCAGGAATAAAATCAAATACAAAAATTATCTGCCAAAATACTAGATATTCCGACTAATGCGAGACTTAAAAGCCCACCTGGTGGTCACTGCTAAAGTTTTCTGCCTAAAATCAGAGCGTAGATCACTCTCAATTTATACCAAGTGGCGCCTGATAAAGGCATGTTTTGTTTGCGTACAAAATTGTCTAGCACTGACGTATTTATTGGCCAGCACTATTCGACACCTAAAATGTAAATGATTTTACTGATCCGGATTTTAAGGATTTTTTTTTATTATTTTAAAGTATTTCTGATACTCACAAAGGTAGCGAATGGTATTGATTACCGCCCGTCTTTAGCTAGACCAAGCAGTATGGCACCTTCCGACGACCGCACCAAAAACATAAATGCCCTTTCGCTCAGATAGCAATTGGCAGCGTAAAAAAGCTATGAGTTGTCGTATTGGACGATGGAAAAATCGTTAGTGATTAAGTGCGCATTCTCGCGAAAAGCGTCGATGCTAACCTTATCAAATGCGAAGGTAGAACAGCGCGAGGCTAGCTTCAACGCCGTCTTGCGGTCGCCGTGCACCCGCTTTTACTTGTTTGCTGTAAGTGGGCTTGAAGACGTCTTCGTTGCTGTCCAAGTCTGTCTATATGGTGGTGCATAATTGTCCAATCTACCCGCGCAATGAGTTTTTGGCTAATTTAGTTTTATTTTGAAAAAATGTAAGATAGGATTTATCGACAAAATGTGAAAATAGTCACTTAATTTTAAGATTTTACTTAACTTTTTTATTCGATTTAGCTTTTCCAAGTTCTCTAGCATTTTTCAACCAAGGCGTCTGTTTTTTTACCTAAATATATGCTACTAAAGTGGGCAGAAGGCCAGCCTTAATGTTGGCACCTCAATATCCTTTTCAATTATGTATAAATTTGTAGGTACCGAAATCCACACGTTAGCTGTCTCTAGCGTGGAATGCTGGTAGCTATTCGACCGATTTCGGGACAGGGTATAACACTATTGTTTTTCCAGTCATTGATGCATTCAGCCCCCACGACTCTTTTACACCTAATCGGGTGCGGGTTGGTACGGCAGACACACTTCTGGGAGTGATTGCTTGTCCACTTAACTGCCTCATCTTCGGCTGCCTCACTTTGGATCCTATGAATAGCGAACCAGGTATTTCCTGGTCCTGGGTCGAGCGACTACCCACTCGAGCTACCGGGTCAATGTTCTTCATCAAAAGATTGGACGAAAGGCTATGTGGCGAAAATCTAAGTTAGGGTTATATACAAATGTATAAAATTTATAATTTCGTCGAGCTTAGCAAATGGCTTTCAGATTGGCGGAATCTGGATGTATTTTCTTAGCCTTACAAACACTATACTTTCTGTAATAGCAGCCGGCATCCTTCTTTCATGTACTATTTTGCCCACAATTACTTGTGGACCACGTACTGGCAATCATTAGCACATGGCTTGTATAGTACGGAATTTGCAAGGGTGGTCTTCTTCGAGTGGGCAGTAGCGAACCTTGGTGCGCCGTTTCAAGCTCAGGTGATTCATGAAAGTGCAAAGTACCGGCGACTTTTCGCCGTACACGTCGTCTCAACCGATGGTAACAGGAGCACAATTGCTTGTAGCACATGGGCTGCATCTAGGGTACAATGGACGTCATCGTAGCGGCAGCCTTGACAACGAGCGCTTGTGGCGACCAGCGAGTGGCTTTGTGTCCAAGCACAAGGCTGATCTGGAAGCCAAACGATTGCAACAGGAGCGGCAGATGCAGCAGATGCAAGAGGAACAAACGAGACGTGAGGCCGAGCTGGCCAAAGGGCCCAAGCCCAACGAGCACGTGATAGTGGAGGAGGGTGCATGGAAGACAGTAGTGACTCACGGACGCCGTGATCGCCAGGAAGATCATGCAGCTACCATCATTTCCATCTCGCAGCCTGCAATCGCACCTGCTGTCGAAGTGAAGCCGCATGATCTTTTGTCGGTGCTTGCTGTAGTAAATACCGGGTGCTCTTTGAGTCAGGACGAGAGGGAAACTGTTGAGGTAGCAAGGAGAAAGAAAAGGCATCGAATGAAAAGGCGGCAGAAGACTCCATCGCAGCGAGTGGAAAACAAATTAGATACAATGGATAGAGTCCCGCATCCCTCTTTGCTCGGAGAAGTCATGTTTACACGACGCAGTAGCTTACAGAAGCTCGCAGACAAACAGCACGAAAACCCAGTTGCAACCCAAAGAGCGCGTGGTCGCCACAATTCAACAGGGGCTATGCCTTCGCCTAATCCCAGCATCAGAAAAACAAAGAGCTCGTCCTCTATGATTGTCCATCATGGTGGCTCTAAAAAGCATTCTCATAACGCAAGTGCAGACTCAAGCCCGCGTGGACACACGCATCAAGGTTATTATACCAAACGGCGATCAAATTCGAGACATGAGTCACCTCGCTCACCATGTTCTGGAATGGACTTTTATGGATCGCCACGACCACGCAAGTGTGGGGATAAACGTGATTTTTTCTTTCGCAACTTAAGTTTTGAGCTTCGAAGCCAGTTGCAAGTTGACGAGGTCGCTGCGTTTAGCGTGACGGACTACGAAATGGCTACAAAGATATCTCAGTTTGTGTTGAAACTCTTTGCTCCTTCCAAAGATGACACTACGTTCGACAGCAGGATCGAGGATCGTGAGGATGGCAGTATGAGAATTGAAGGGGACCAAAAGTACCCACTCGCCGTCACAGATGGCACCGCGTGCGTGGGAGGAAACGTGTTATCGTTTTGTGACTATTTTACGCACGTTAACGCCGTCGAAAACGATGCGACACGTGTGCAAATGCTGCGACATAATCTGCAGGTCCTGCAAAAGAAAAATGTGACGTGTATGCATGCAAATTACTTGGATGTGATGTTGCAGCTCAAGCAAGACGTGGTTTTCTTAGACCCGCCATGGGGAGGCCCGGAATACAAAGACCTTGAAAAAGTGGATCTTTTCCTTGGAGGCCTACCGCTGCACGAGATTTGCACACGACTGAAAGTTAGCGCCAAGTGCATCGTCTTAAAAGTGCCAAGCAATTTCGACGATGCCAAGTTTGCGCAGCGCGTGCCTGGCAAAGTCGTAATCCGGCGCGATTTCAAAAAGATGCATCTTGTCCTTCTTGACTTTCGGTAAGGCATATATGATAATCAAACCATAATAATATAGGAGGAGGCTTTTGGTGTGTACCACACGTATCAATTCATAACCCCCCTGCCATAGAAACCATACATTGCACCAGAGGAAACCTTCAATCCGCATGTCTTTCGGCGGATTTGGCAACTCAAACGCCCCCCCTAGCGGTGGTTTTGGAGGCTTTGGAGCCAGTGGGACCAGCGGTGGATTTGGAAGCTCTGCGGCAGCCTCTCCGTTTGGCGGCGGTGCGACGACCGGCGGATTTGGATCCGGCACATTATCATTTGGTGCGGGCGCGGCCAAACCGGCTTTTGGGGGCTTTGGAGCGGCGACATCGGGCACAGGGAGCGGTTTTGGTGCGCAACAGACACCCACAACAGGGTTTGGTGGATTTGGGGCCTCTGTGGCGCCCTCTACAAGCTTTGGCGCTGCGACCAATCCCGCGACCACATCGGGCTTTGGAGCCTCCTCGGCTTTTGGCGGCAACGCAGCTACTAGTGGCTTTGGAGCCACCGGTACATCAACCTTTGGATCTTCCACTCCATTTGGTGCTAAATCAACTGGAAGCCCCAGTCCATTTGGAGCTACAAGTGCATTTGGTGGTGGTGCAGGAACGACTAATGCCTTTGGTGGAAATGCCACAACGGGAGGATTTGGGACGCCCACACCTAATAGTGGCGGAATGTTTGGCGGTACAACGACTGGATTTGGGGCCCCGGCCGCCAAAAGTCCATTCGGAGCGACGTCTACAGCCACGACGGGAGGATTTGGCACTCAGACAACGGGCACCACTGGTTTCGGAGGCTTTGGATCACAGCCAGTGGCGGGTGCAATAAGTGGAGCCGTTCAGGTCGGTACAGGCCAACCGCCGTATCAGCCTACGCGAGAGATGGAACCTTCTGGAACAGGTGGTACCGCCAATTATGTTTCGATCTCGCGCATGCCAGCGTACTCGCACAAGTCGACAGAAGAGTTACGGTACGAAGATTATCTTAAACGTACGGATCCTGCCGCTGCACAAGCTGCTGCTACGCAGAATGCCCCGGCACCCGGTATGCCCACAGCTGGCTCAGGAGCATTTGGTGGGTTTGGTGTCCAGCCGGCCACTACTTCGGCTTTCGGCTCAACTCCAAGCTTTGGCAGTCAAACCTCAGCCTTTGGTACAGCGCCTTCTAATTCTTCTGGAGGCTTTGGATCTTCTGCTTTTGGCTCTACGGCAACACCGACAGCGACTGGTGGATTTGGTGGCTTTGGATCGCAGCCCGCAGCTACTGCAACCAATAGCGGTCTTTTTGGAGCAACTGCTGCTCGTCCTGCGACTGGAACATTTGGCGCTCCGGCTACGAGTAATGCCTTTGGTGCCGCACCGGGCGCCACCTCAGCCTTCGGAGCGCCTGCTGCTGGCAGTGGATTTGGTACTTCAACTGGTGGATTTGGTGCCACTTTTGGTGCGACAGCACCAGCGCAGACAGGTGGATTTGGAGGGTTTGGTACCACAACAGCTGCTTCGTCTGGCTTTGGTGCCTCGGCATTTGGCAAACCGGCAGTATCGACTGGGTTTGGCGGGTTTGGAGCCCCCGCGACCCCTGCTACTACCCCAGCTACGGGTGGATTTGGGTTTGGAGCTACGCAACCACAAGCAGGAACGAGCTCCTCGTTTTTCGGTGGATCTAGCGCTGCGCCACCTGCTTCCTCAGGTTTCTCATTTGGTGCGACCGCTCCAAAGCCTGCTTCTACTGGAGGATTCGGATTCGGTTCTACTACTGGTGGTACTGGCGCATTTGGAAGTACCACTGGTGGTGCGTTTGGAGCTACTGCGGCACCCGGTGGATTTGGAGCTACCCCTGCGCAACCGACGACAGGTACTTCCCTCTTTGGATCAACCATTGGAGCGAATGGTTCAAGTGGTGGTTTTGGTTTCGGTAATACGCCATCTGCTACACTTGGAGGAACGACGAGCTTATTTGGAGCGACTAAGCCTGCATCAAGTGGCACTTTCGGCTCATCAACGGGAAGTGCTTCTACTGGGGGACTTTTCGGGAATACTGCCGGCACTGGAAGTTCCTCTTTCTTTGGAGGAATGAATACGAATGGTAACACTGGAGCGACCGGATTTGGTTTTGGCACTGGCGGCAGTTTCGGAAGCACTGGCACTGGCAGCTTTGGTGGATTTGGAAATACTGCGACTCCTGCTGTTCAAGCAGGAGGATTCGGTTCGACGGGTAGTTTGTTTGGACAGCCTCAGCAGCCAGCTCAGCCTTTTGCTGCGCAACCACAAAATTTGGTAGCAGCCCCTGATATTAACCCGTATGGCGCTGGATCTTTTGGAGATGGACTTGTCGAGCAGAACGTGAAGGCAGCGCTGGATCTTCAGTCGATCAAGTCAGGATCTAGTGCATCTCGTTTAGCTTCTTTCGCAGATGACGTCGGTCTTCCGAGGGGTCCGATGGATCCTCCTTTGGTAATACGACGTCAGACTCTTAGCAACCGTCACGCGATCCCGGTAGCATTTA
The DNA here is from genome assembly GCA_003676415.1 of Plasmopara muralis. NCBI lineage: Eukaryota > Oomycota > Peronosporomycetes > Peronosporales > Peronosporaceae > Plasmopara > Plasmopara muralis. The sequence goes on along the minus strand of RCHQ01000072.1, from coordinate 48,758 downwards.
TCCGAGGACCTTTCAAAGGTTCTAAGAGCCGTTTTTCTACGTTTACAACTCCAGCGTTATCGTCGACATTTTCCAGTGGTTCTCACTCTGGATTAGACTTTAATGGTGATAGCGGCTCCAAGGAAGATATATTCAAATTTACGTCATCTTTGTTCCGCAACCCGACGACAAAGAAGCTGGTGATTGACAAAGTTGAGCGTAATCCTATTCGCGATAGCGAGACAAGCTCTCGCGTTTCCATTGTACCAATCACTGATGGTGACCGTAGCGATGTTCGCGAGATTGGAAATGGTCGCGCTCGATTGTTGAAGCCTGAGGACGACGGAATGTATAGTGTCAGCTTTTGCAATCGGGTGAACAAAAAGACTTTCTCGCTGCGTTTGTATCCGAGTCAAACGATCAAACAAGCTAGAACGGAAGTGAAGCAGTTATTGCGTGAAAGCAGTACGTCCGCAGTGGTTTCGATTTTTGATGTTGAACTGGTTTTGAAGGGAAGAATCATGCACGATGCGAGCACAATTGAAGAGGTTCAGCTGAAGGAAGGGGACACGATTGACATTATAGTGATTGAAGGTCGTGTTGTAGGAGACAAAATTTCAAATGATCAACGTGGCTCAATTTCCTCTTCAGCTAACAAGACTGATATCCCGCCTAGTGAAGAGACAGTCCCTACCAAACGCTTTATGACGTATGACGAGTACTTGGCCGCTGCCAGTCGTGATGAGGATGATGTATTCAAGGAAACTGAAGCACAAGTCGCTTTTCCAGTCTCGCGCTCGTGTCCAATATTAAGGAACAACGACTACTACACTAAGCCAGCGTACGAACGTCTGCAGGCTATGACGGACGACGAGTTGTCTCAAGTGGAACAATTCACTATTGGTTGCCGTGGGCTAGGAGCTGTTGAGTGGATCGGCAAGACTGATGTGCGTGATCTCGACCTTGATAGCTTAGTTGTTTTTGAAAGGAAAGAGGTGGTTGTTTACAAGGACGAAGAGAAGAAACATCCTTTAGGCAAGGGTCTTAACAAGCCCGCTATTGTTGAGCTTTTGGGAATCTTTCCGCCACGGAAGTCAATTTCTCCTGAGAATTATAAAGAGCGTGTGAAGCAGCGTACTAAAGATATTGGTGCAACATTTCTCGACTATTCGGTCGAAAACGGTATATGGCGGTTCCGTGTTGAGCACTTTAGCCGCTATGGCTTTAACGACGATGACGACGATGTCGATGTTGATATGGATGACCATGACGCGAAAAGCAAGAAATTACAGCACATTGACCTGCTGCCACGAAAGCTTGAGATGACTCGCGGCCCTTTAAAAAGTCGACGTAAAATTCCCTTTACGGCCGAACGTAGTGACCTTTTTCGACAGTCCAGTATCTTTGCAGGTCAGGTGGGTAGTAACAGTGTTGTTGCTTCGTTTGGAGACAGCCAGAATTCTTTCACCTCAAGCGACAAGCTGGAGATACAGTCCAACGATATGAAATGTGATTTTGCTACGGCAGAATCTCAGATTGACTGTAGCGATGAGGAAGCATCGACGACGAAGAAAGACGAGTATCCTACTAGTGACGCGTTTTGTGTAGTCCCGTATATATTGAAGCCACTTGGATTAAACAGGGCTGATCATCTGAAGTGTGAGGATAAATCCACTACGTACCAGATGATGGTGCAATTGTCGAATGAGAAACAAGCTACAGTCGCGCGCAATTCCATTGACGGTGGCATATTTATGGCTCGATCGTTTCGCTGTTCTTGGGGACCGAATGGCGAGCTAGTTAATCTCGGAATGCTTATTACGCACTCTGAAAATTACTTAAAATTAGCAAACATGGGACGTCGCGTTTGCATTGAGTTCCCTCTCCGTCTTCTCAAGACGCGCAAGTCGGATCTTCACGATGGAGTAAAATTGCATTATGAATTTACCTCTCAGGGACGAAGTTCCGACGATTTCATCGATCGAGATGGTTCCGAAGTTCCTGCTCAGTACGTGCTTCCAGTTCACGACCCGCTGATGAGCTGCTTGCACAAGTACGTTGCCCATGCTGAATACCGAACTTCAAAGACACCGAGCGAAAAGCGCACTTTGCTACTCTGGAAACTAATTCAGGCTTTGTGGGGTCAAGAGCACGGTGCTGTGAGAACTGATGGACCGAATCCTGCGTTCTATCCTCTTGCGTCGCAGAATGACCCCGCTGAGATAGAAACTATGGATACCTTCCAGACTATTGAAATTCGTCGTGAGGCCATCTCGCGGTGGTTTGAGGCTGCCTTGCATGATAACGAAGGCAGTGCCTTATGTGGCCGCACTCCAAGCCCGGAAAATGTCTTAAATCTTCTGTGCCAGCACAAAATTTCGGAAGCGTCTGAAATGGCAGTTGACTGTGACAATCTTTACCTTGCAACGCTAATTGCACAGACTGCAACTTACGAAGGCGATGACTTTCGACGTCTGATGGAGACACAAATGGCCCAATGGAGCGAGAATGGCTTTTTGGAGTTTATGGACAAAAGTCTTGTCCTTATCTATAGTATGATGGCTGGTAGTGTCGAGGTACTGACAGCACATAAAGGTGCGAGCGTTTCGTGGATCGCGTGCCTTGCGCTATTTTTGTGGTATAAGCGTGGACCAGCGACGTCTTTAAAGTCTGCCATGACACTCTACAAGGACGCAGTCCATAATCAACAAGCTTCAGACTCTCTTTCACAATTTGCATTTGCTGGCACGGACAAAGATGATGTACTGATGGAACTGATGAAGCTCTACATTGGAGATGCTGCCTCGCTTTGCAAAGTCTTGTCACCGAGCGGCTTTATGAGCCAAAATTTGTGCCACCTGGACTATGAACTGACGTGGCACCTGCATAGCGTTTTGCGTGCAATTGGCTACAAACTGGATCGGGAGTGGGAATCGCATATCCATCAAAATTTCATTCGTCAATTAGAGAGTGCCGGTCTCTGGAAAGATGCGATTTATGTTGCACTTAACATCTCAGATGTTATTGAGCGTGAAAGCACATGCCGCGAGCTGCTCTTTCGCAACGCAGATGTCCTCGATTCAGACGTGTCGAAGCGGGAGCAGCTTTGTGAGCACTTGGGCCTTCCAACGGAGTGGGTCAGTGAAGCCTTGGCGGTGCGAGCAATCGCGAAGCAGGAACATCACGAGGAAATTGCGCACTGGATAGCTGCCCGTCGCTACGAAGAAGCTCATGCGTGTGTGATTGCGCATGTGGCGATGCGCTATCTTTTCGCCAATGAGAAAGATGTATTGATGCAGTTGCTTGCAGAGCTGGAACCTATGGCAATGTACATCCCTCAGTGGAAAAATTGTGAAAAGGTGGATATGATTGGGGGTGGTCTGGTGCTGGAGTATCTCCGTCTCGAGTTACAAGAGGGACTTGAAGCTGGCCACGAAGAGCAGTATCTTCAGCGTGTCATGTTGCTTTTGCAGCAGCTTTCCAGCGCTCAAGATGCCTCGGTGACGAAGGTTGGCATTAAGCGCGAAAAGAGGGTGCTTCTAGCGCAAACGTGCGTGTCGTCGATGATCGTGTCTTTGGCTACTCAAGCAGTGGAATTGCGGTCACTTTTGTCATACACGCAGGGGCGCGATATGACAAGTGATGCGCCACCTTTGGAACTGGATCCAGAGTTTCTGAACGGGCTCTCGCACTTGGTTACTGGGCGGCAGACTAGCTTTGTGGAGTCGTACCGATCGAGCCAGCTGACGCATCTCTGCTCGACTTTTATCGACTGGCGAGTTTAGTTTCTGCACTCGAAATCAACGCAAAATGTTCAGATATTTCTACAAAGTTAAGTTATTGATGGCATGCCGTGTAATCCGGTCTCAGAAATAATATAGTGCCTGGTGCTGCTGCAAAAGACGCGTAGGATTGCGTTGTAAGATGCGAGTAACGTGATGCCATTGACGCAGTTGACAAAGATGGAAGCAGGTAAACAACTAAGTACCCCCGATTAGGAGTAGCACAGGTCCGTTAGAAGATACTAAAATCGATTCTGAGTTGACAAAGAAATGTTATCCAACACGGTAGTTTGGCTCTAATAAAAGGCGCTCAAAGCTTTGAGCCTAAAAACTACTAACCCTTGGCTAATGTAAAAGGCGAATGCGCCCATGGGTGGTATTCCGAGTGAAAAATGGTAATCACACGTTTAAAATCAAAGTACACTTATCCATGTCAAGAGCAAAAACGACTCCATGCAGTCGAAATCCTCGCAGTGCACGACAAACTCAAATTTAATCTTAGCAACTTCAGAGCCCCATTAACCAATTTAGCCGAAATTGACTTTTTTTTGTTGCTCTCAGTAAACATGCTAAGTTTTACTGGTGGGCCGTTTTCTTGTGTCAATTTTTGAAACGATGTTACTGGCTATTTTTTTCACCACGGCAGAGTCTACCAGAACTTGAAAAGGGTTTTTACCCTCTTATAGATGCATGTGCGGCCAGCAGTCCTCCGCTGCTAATGCTTCTTTTGAGAGTGTCAATCTATCAGGGACCAAATTCCCATGCTGTGTGTCAATGACACACTCAACACGAGAGCATAGGCCTTCCATGTAGGGTAGCCAGCCCCTAGCCTTATCCTGGCTTTAAAGGTACGACGTCTGACAGCGACCTTAAAATCCCTTGGGCAAAACAAAGGTTCACATCTTCAATTTTTTCAGGATTAGACACGACTCATTAGTTCTATCATACTGCAGAGATGTTGCTTTGCTCGGGCCACACTTGAGTCCATTAAAATCGGACATGAGGATTGTTTCTTTGTGTCCTCTTGGACGGGAAGCTATTCATTCAAGGCTTTTCAAATGAGCGAACCTGTCACCGGTGGCTCAATTTTCTTAACTAACAATGTGAATTGTCTCGTGCATAACTTCCACTCAAGGCCGTCCATGAACGAAGTCACCATGATTCGTTTATAATGCGGCGCCTTGATGATGGATGCCGTCAATTTCCTTAATGCATGAACATTATCATGAAGTTCACGGTTACTGCTTGCAGATAACGAAGCATAAGCATTCGCGGATCTCAGAGTTGCCAATGCTTTTAGCGGCTTCTCCATGTATATTCAGGACAAAACTCCACCAGTTCTTGACGGTAAATGTCCAGCTTATAGACCGGCCTCCAAGGCTAGAGAGTGTGAACGCCACTTGCACCCGAACATTAATACTAAAATCCTCTTGAGTTACTCCTAAATTGTGAAGGAAAAGCTCTAGTTTTACATTGAGAGCCCTCAGATTTACCAACTTACGTTTTAGGCGCTACCATCGAAAATATCAGAAAATGTGCCGCCTGTGCCCTCGAGCGTAGACATTATTTAAAAAGATCGAACTCCATGACGCAGTCCATCGTCTTGGTAGCGAAGAGAGCTTCAAATGTACCCGCTTTCTTAGGCACATATGAGCCAAAAGCCAAATTGTGCGAGCCTTTTATCATTTCAACCTAAAGCCAATTGCTCATTCAAAGCTCTGGCAAAAAAAGATTACTTGGTGTCCGTGGGCGTCCAAAATATAACATCTGTGCTTGTCAGTGACGATAGTCATGCATGCCATTTTTGATTAAAGTAAAAAAGCATTCCGAAGCAGAGTTGATTGTCGATATGGAAATATGTCTTTTAGCATCAACTTGTTTTTTTCTAGGAGATTTTAAAAAGTGGTTTTCCCAATTTTGGTCTTTTCTTTCTCTACAGCTAAAGCTTCATACTTCCATCATCACTAATGAAGGTATGTTTGTACATCCTGTTTTTACTTGTTTTACGCTCAGAATGTATTAAACTTTTCCTGACTTAGTGGGCCAACTCACCTTTTTCCGAATTGCATAGATGCTACAAGGTTAAATGTAAATAGTCGACAACTCGCTACTTCGGAATTTCTTTACTTTATTAATTGCGACAGTATAAACACACCTATAATGTCACATCGAGCTTTATACGATGAAGATTAACAACCATATCAGCAACGCCGGCTTCAAAATGGATGGACTTTTACAGATAATTGCATTAAAAGGGTCGACGACTGACCTAGCGTGCTTCTACCTTGATGTACAAGAACACCTCAATTTATGAAGATGAAATCCGTGGAAACTATAACGTCAATATATAAAACCTTTGACAAGAAGTGCGAAATAAGTGTGAGCTTTTTTGCAAAAGAGTCATTCTCTGTTAAAGCCAGAAAAATATTTTTTAGATATAAAGCACAAAGTTCATTTTTGCTGCATTAGCAATTGAAATTCGGGCCAGCTAGATTGACTGTTTTAAGCGCACAAGCTTGCAATTTTGCTGGAAAAATGGCATCAAAAGCTAGACCCTATATATTAAGATCTTTTATCGAAAAAAGAGATTCTGCCTGACTTTAGAAACAAGAAGTATCACGAGTGTACTCACATTTAAGTCCACTGTATATTCTTATAGAATATTATAAAGATGTTAAGTCAGTGAGCGATTGCATACCCTGCATATAACACACTTGATAATTTTTGACGAATCGTTTTCCGGCTGTGCTTGAAGTATTTATAAGTGCGTAATGTCGTAGCGCAATTTTTTGAGCCCAAACCATTTCAAACACTTGCATCTTTAGATTTTCTTTAAAGCACGACGTCAGGTTCGACAGACATTAATGTATAGACATAGCGCTCATATCAGACTGTTATTGCTGGTGTGTGCAGTGCAATGCGATAAGCCAAATTAGATGACCTACTTAAAATAGTCGACAACATTACGGTTCGATTGGGAATGAAGACTCCGTACATGCTGTTGTGAAAAAAACCTTTGCAATCCTGGTGGTGTTTTAGTACTTCGAGCGTGGGGCTCAACATGATAAGCAAATGCCTCACAATCTGTACGAAAAGATCCAAAGCTAAATTGTGTAAGCTTCAAGTTCTCTTACCGGAATATATTTTTGAATGTGAAAGCACACATACTTTCCGGACGACCTTATTAGCTCTATAGAATTTAATTTTATACTACGTATCGCTATTAAGTCACATGATGCTGTGAGCATCAATAAAAAGTCTATGAATGCCTACTGCATCGTGCAGGTTAGAAGTAGTTACAACGCCCAATCGTAATTGTACTCTCAAAAGGTTTTATGGATCCAAAACAAACTTTAGCTCACATTTAAACCATAATCGTAAAATTAGCTAAGACCCATCGATTGGTCCGATTCCTTTACATCTTACCTACGCTGATGATGAGGATAAAATCCGTCGACGTTTCATTTTAGCAATACCCTTTTTCTGCGGTTGGGGCGTGTTCGAATCCAAGACAACCATGTTGCGGTTAAATGGCAAGGCTAAATAGGCGCAGAGCGGCCAGCTGAAAAAGAACCACCTTTTGTCAAGCCTTAGAGCAATGTGGGAGGTCGATTAGGGCTTAGCTCCGAAGCGCTGCGTGCTGTATAACACCGACCGTTCTTGTGACCCTTAATTGGTGGTGGTGAAGACATCCATAGAAGTTTACAAAAAGCTATGGTCTGCCCTCATAGACTCCAGGGCGCCGAGCAATTGCACTCGACGCTAAAAGAATTCACCAGACGGCGATGCTGTGCGAGCACACCAACGTGACAATGTCACTGTTATATAAGCGCCATACACTGTTCAGTCTTGGACCTGGATAGTGTGGGCATGTTTTTATAACTGCGCGTAAAATACAACGTAAGCCAGCGAGAAATGCACGCATGTGACAGTACTCACTACATGCCCGTGATGCTATGGCTAGCGATGAGCCAGCGCAGTAAAGGCGAGACCATTTCAATGTTTGATGAGTGGTACGTAGTGACTGAGTGGTGCTAATAAGGCACAGCGATCGCTGTACATTGAAGCGCGTGTACCAGCGGTATGCTTTGCAGAGCCGGGCCGAGTTTTTACTCTTCTAAGCCACCAAACGAGCACGTTAGTTTTCATAGGATAGACCCTGTAGCGCTAATAATCTGGCTCTTAGAGCTGTGCATGCCTTTTAGCTGAACATTCTCCGATATCGGCGCCCTAATGTCATATATTGTCTATCGACGTATCCTCTCGAGCAATCACATCCTGCCCATCGGACAAAAATTCGTATTTTGTCCACGGATTTAACATCTAGCAAAGATCATTTCGCGAAGACCATACCCCGCACTTTTGCCGCCCACCAAGTTTAGCGGTCATGTTTTTTGGCCGATCCGGTTTGAGCAATCGATCGAAGAGCGGGTACGGAGTGCTTGTCTAGAGATGTGAGTAAGCCGCTCGCTCGAAAGCACGCAGTGCGCAATATCGGGGCTTGGACGTGTGTGGCTCAGGTAAGTGCGGAGTATGCAGAGTGGTATCGTATTGGCTTAATGGTACGAGTCGCAATCTACAAGCTGAGTTTGGACTTCTTCGAGAGAAGAACTTACATCCGGGGCCGAGGTTGTAGGGCCGAAATCAACTATAAGGCCTGGGTCGTTTTCACTTTGACCACAGAGTAATCGCGTAACGCGAGTGTAGTCGACGAGAGAGCGATGCATCATGGCGTATTTATGCAGGGTCCAGGATTATTCGAAAAGCATAAGCTTACTTTCATGTTTTCTATTACAGGCCCCGACGAAGCACTAGGTGCAAGAGACAAGGTAGAAAATTGATTTAGGTTGTGGGTTCGAATATAAATTTTGGGCTCGTCCAGCTTGTTGTGCGGGCTACTAAGAAGCATCTTGAGCCACAGCGGCCATTTCTGAGACAGGGAGCTGCAAAGATATACTTTGACTCGTATGAGCTTAATGAAACAAGGTTACTGAAACTTCGAGAAGCTATAATATTTCGGCTTGATCAACAGCCTAAAAAATCATAGAGATGGTGGTTCAACATATGGTCATAATTACCATATTTTCTATGTTGCCGAATGGGCAGCGTACGTTGCGCCGATGCTCAGTGGCTTTCGGGTCCTCTACAAAAGATATTTTTAGATGTGGTATTCAAAAACTCACCTTCAACATTCGAATTGAAAGAAGAGTGGGAGATCGGGCCAGGCTTGAAGTAGTGTCACCAGCCACCATTTACGTAAGGCTCTTTACAACAAAGGCTCAGCATTGTGTTACGGACTTCTACAGTTGAACGCTAACACTTGGTGGCCAATCTATGGCGCAACGTAATTGGCCTGTGGCCCGAGTGGATAGTCGCTCAAACAGGTATTTGGTTCAAAACACATAGGATTTAAAATTTGGCAGTCGAAGAAAAGTCACTTTATGTGGACGTGCAATCACACCCAAAAAGCGTGGCTGCCGTGCAAACCGGCACCCACGAATGGGGTCTATGAGCTGGATGCCCTGAGACCGAAGAAGCTTCATAGTGTAATAAGGGGTACGGAATCCAATTTCAAGAGTGGGTGGATAGAGACATTTTTTGGTCCTCCTTGCTTTCCAGAGTGTAGTGTAAACGGTGCAGATACATCTATTTAAATAATCAAAATTAGCATATGATAACAAAAGTTTATTTTCAAGTAGTGGATAAAAATTAAAGGTATATTTGTGGAAGCACCATTTTCTGAAAAGTCCGTTTCACACAAGTACGTAGTTTGATAAATTTCTTTCAAGCAACTGTATCGAAGTACTGTCTGTACCCTAGTATATGCCATAATGCCTGAACATTAGTACTTGGAGCGTTTTCTCTCTGTCCATATCGTCGCAAAATTAAAGTTGATACTGAACGAAGAGCAATGTGCATGCCACGCGCTAAAGAGCTGAGAAAAGCTCACGTAAAAACTTGCCACTCGTGATGACCACACCAACGGCGTAATTCAAGACAAAATTCTGAAATAAACTTGCTTGATCTCGAATATTCTATAATGGAGAGAGCTTTCAGCGAAAAGATTGAATGTTCTCTGTACTATCCATCGCACCAATACAGCTGAAATCGTTGCACATCGTCTGCCAGGGCACTAATACTTCAGGGTATTTATTTTCACCGTACAAGCATCCGTCTTTGACCGCTATATGCCAAAAACGGTGTAATCTGAAATAGAAGGGTAATAGAAATCAAAGCTCCCTACAAATTCTATGACTTTCTGCTCGACAATGCGGTTGTTACAAATCATCGGGAAAACAGTCTCGCTACCATACCAAAACGGCAGTAGGGGCGCTTCCACTTCTCGCCCCCTTAAAGTGAGTAAGTGAGTCTAAGTGTGCGTCTAGAATTTTCTCGCGCGTCTGTTAATCGGCTGCGGCGCTCGTTCTGCGGCCTCGTCTTTTAATCTTCCGGTGGTTCGCGTCGCGTGTTCGTCCGCCCGCGCGGCCGCTTTAGCGGGGGCTGGACCCAGAAACAAGTACTTTTGCTCTTCTTCGTTGTGTCGAGTGCTGTACTATGGCCAGGAGAAATGGCTCATTAGAATCGACGAAACGTCGAACGCTGTTATTCGTCGTGCTATATGTGCTGTTACTACCTCTTGAGGTTGTCACTAATGCTCATGCGCCCGTGACTCCAGCATACTCATACGCCGTGAACCAGTCGCCAGATGTAGTCGTGGCTGGTGGGTTGGATGGTCGTGTGTACGCTGTTAACGCTTGGTCTGGCGAAGTCTTGTGGACTTTTGACTCTGGTGGTCCGATGGTAGACTCATCACGGTGTTTGGGTGTGACTTCGGCCGCACCACCAGACAAACCGACCAATTATCACTCAGGGACTGCAAAGACGAGTGAACGTAAAGACGTGAACGTAAATGTTGAAGGAAGCGCTCACGATTCAGCGACAGATTTTGAAACCAAAGAATTGGGAGATCGCTACATGCTTCAAGAGCGGTCAAAATCCGCGCGAGCAATGGCAGCTAGTGCGGCCTTTATTTCGCAGCTGGTACCTTCGTACGATGGCAGGTTGTATCACATTTCGAAGGCCGAAGTGAAGGAGCTTGGGATGACTATGGCCGATATCATGCACATGAATGGCCCCTTACGCGTAGCAGTAGATCATACAAGTGAGCTCATCGACGAATCAGCTGCTGCAGATATTTTACTAATTGGCGAAAAAAGGGTGGAAATTGTTACACTAGATACTGTAAGTGGCTATCGTCGCCGGTACATATCGTCAGATGCTTCGCCTGTATTGGCACGAGAAATTTTGTTTGGCCGTTCGGAATTCACTACGCAAGCGATGCATTCTCAAAATGCATCGCTTGCTCGCTGCTTTAAGATTTCTGAGTATTTTTTTGACTTTGCGCGACAAACTCAGTGCTTTGGTGAGGATGGTGGACACAACATGATGCCAGAGATTTTTGTGGTGCCGAAAGACCCAAACTCGGTTTTTGATGAAGGATCTACCATAGTGGCATTCGATCCGTGGACAAGTGAGCTACTTTGGGAATTTGAAATTCCAGACTTTGATGTCCTCGCTGTGTATGGAATATCAACATCGCGTGGAGCGATATTTTACAAGTGGAAGGTAGATGGTCCGTCGACCACTGCGTCACGTCTGCCACGAACCGCAGAAAGTGGATATGATGTAGTTCAGCATCGAATTGGCTCTGAAAAGTTCGACAAAGCAATCGCTAAAGGTCGAGGGCAGAAAATGCAACACATTAAGGCCGACAAACAAATCGTTCGTGGGTATCCACGCACGTGGAATGCAATGGAGTCAAAATATAGATTGCGTCTATCGGGAGACATTTACTTTCTTGAGTCTAGCAAATTGGATAGTGTGGTAGACTATGGCAGTGGCAAGGCTGCACGTCGTTCGCCTACGTTTCATGAACGACAGACAGACGATGTTCACGACTTAAATGAAGACACGGATTATAATCGACGTCGGAGAATTTTTTGGGAGCCCATCGTAAACGACGGCGAGCGAGGAGTGTTTATCACGTACACTCACTTTGGGGCAATGTTGCTGGGCGTCGCGACCTGTGGAATCTTGCTGGCTTGGGGTTGTTACGTTAAGGGATTGTCAGCATCGCTAGCGCAGACAGCCATTAAAACCATGGATCGGAGCCAGTTCTTCACGTCACATGTACATCGACTTGTCATTCAGCGTCCAGGAGAGGGCGACATCACTATTTCTAGTGTAATAAGCAGTTCGCTTATGAATGCGCTAAGTGGGGATGATCAGGTGCCTTTTCTGGAGAATGGCGAGCCTACAGACGTCTTATCGACGGAGGTAAGTGCAGATGTTGACCCAGCGATCGAAGCGATGCTGATGAAAAGATTTTCCCGTCTCGCGGCCGCTGAAGCTGCAGCGATTGTTGTTAATGGTGGCCATGTCTGTGCAACACAGAAAGTCATAGAATGTGACATAGATGCAGAATATACTGCAAAAACGATTACGTCTTCGTCTATTGCGACAACTATGACAGATGTGATCGTCAGGGGTGTTTCACTGTCGTCTTCTACCGTTCGAGTTTCTAGTCGAGGGCCTGCACTCGCTGCCACTAAACGGCTTTCGTGTTACGCAGGGGATGATTCATTACCAAGTGAAGACTTGCTAGGCGTCTATGCCGTGAATAGGCTTCGTGTGCGCGAAAGTGCTGCACAGATTTTATCTTCAACTTCTGGGAGCATGTTTAACCATGATCGATTTGAGCTGGCAGAGTTAGAAGATGATGATAAATTACTTTTTGACGATGATAACTCTACTACAAATGAAGCAAAATCGGTAAGCTCTTTTGAAGAGTCAACGACGGGAAGCTGCTCCAGCAATAGCGATAGCTCTACTAGGCACGCTGAGATTGAGTTGAGAGGAAGCGACGACATGCATTCGTCGCGCAAAAAAAATACTTCGGATGTCAAGTCAGGTGAAGAGAGATCTAGTGATCGAGAGTCCTCTGAAGCATCCTCAGCTAATTCAAGTACTCCTCCGAATGAAGAAGAAGTTTTGTTCCCGTTTGTATGTCAGAGCCGATTTGCTAATGAATTTCAAGAACTTTCAGCACTGGGCAAGGGTGGGTTTGGTCAGGTCACGCTAGCGGAAAATCGCCTGGATGGTCGCAAATACGCGATCAAACGAGTTGGGTTGAATTTGAAGAATCAGACATCTAAGACATTGCAAAAGTTCTTACGCGAGGTGAAAATTTTGGCCTTGTTGGACCACTCTAACATTGTGCGGTATTATCAGGCGTGGTTGGAAAAGGTGGAGGAAGGGATAAAGAGAGTGCCAGAAGCACTATCGTCAGCTCAGTCGGATACAGACTCTGTTGGTGGGCCTGCCGACCCAAAGCACTACTCAACAAGTAATTTGCTCGCGCCTATTTCGGAGCTTGAGTTTTCTGAAAACCAGCGGCAATTGGAAACGTTTCACAGCAACGGAAGCATTATAAGTGACCATGACGATGGATTCGATTGGGACCGAGGGTCTTCTGGTGTTGAGAATGATGTTGGATGGAAGGAAGAAGACTTAGTCGTGCTAAATAAGCCACACATAAAGTATTCAGCTTCTCAGGTATCATTGTCTCACTCGCCTGGTGCCAAACACGGAAGTGACGATGATTCCTCCTTAAGCGCAGCAGATAAGTGCGATCATTGGCTATTTATCCAAATGCAATACTGTGCAGGCAGAAACTTGGCCGACTACCTTGCTGTGCCAACGCGCCCGATGGAGTTATCAAGAATGCTAAAGATTTTTGTGCAGATTGCAAGTGCGTTAGCTCATGTGCATTCTTGTGGGCTTATTCATCGCGATTTGAAGCCTGCAAATATCTTCGTTGCTGACGTTGAAAGGGACGAGATTAAGCTTGGTGATTTCGGGTTATCGCGCTACGCTGCAAACGCTAACAGCCTGAACGCATCAGCATCTCTGGACGATGCTCAGCAAGGTCTACCATGCACTAGTGGCATTTGCGAAAATGCTTTATCAACGTCAATGTGGTCGAACATTTCCGAGAGCAATGAAGTCACGGCAGGCGTTGGTACGTATCTGTACGCAAGCCCTGAGCAGGTTGCTGGCAAAAAGTACAATGCCAAGACGGATATTTACTCTCTTGGAATGATTCTCTTTGAGTTGTGCCACGAGCGATTTGGAACTACAATGGAGCGGTACACTACTCTTCGTGATGCTCGAGACAGCAAATTCCCAAGTGGTCTTCGCGCGGCAAAGAGATGTCCTGAGATACTAGATATGCTTCGTATGCTATTAAACCATGACCCGACCACCCGGCCAACTGCGGCTGAAGTGGTTATGTGGGGACAGATGTTGTACGAGACAAGTCTTGCTCAAAAGGCTATGGACGTGGTTCGCTCGCCGCGCAATTTTGATGTGGCGAGAGCTGTGGCAGCCGCGCATCTATTACCAGGTATCGACCACTTGATGGCCGAAATACCACTAGACGCTACAACATTTTCGCTTAAAATTGAAGCTGCGATTGATCATTGCAACAGCGAGGATAGCGGTGAGCGCCGCTTGCCTAATCATAATTTATTAAAGCAAGTGTGCGACGTCATCGCCAGCTTAAGCGATGGTAAGATTGAGATAAAAAAGTGTGGACTGCACATGGAGAGCGAGGGTGTGACCATTCTCGAGTTCGAGCTCGACCCTCAGGCTGCACTTGCCGATGCACCTGGCTTCGATGTGGAAAATTCCGTGGTAGTGGCGATCGAGGCTCTCGCGGGAGTGCAGATTGTCCATCGTGTAACCAAGATCGACTGACACCCATTAAATGTGAAGTGCCAACTAAAAAGATAAATGAGTTAGTTTAGTAAATTGAGTACAATAAAATACACTCAGGTGATTATAACATACTAAATTTTTAATAGTGCCATGTACTTCGAAGTTGCGCTAGTCTGAAGGTTGCAGTGACAAAGTTGCAGTGACAAAGTTGCAGTGACAATCACTCGTAATCTTCCGCACTCAAGTACTAAACGCTCCACGACGTTCTGCATCTTCATCATCATTCCCAATGTCGCCCCCTGTCGACTTGGAAATGCTTTGTGAGCATTTAATTTTCCAAATCATTAAACTCGCGTCCGAGGTCAAAAACTTCGCTGTAGACACCGCACAGAGCCTTCCGAGTCAATATCAACGAATTGACCATCTTCAAGTGGTACTTGACGGTGCTAAAGTTCGTCTGTGGCATTGGCTGCAGCATAGGCTTCATTTAAATAAGACGGTCGAAAAGGAGAAGCTCCCCGTATCACAATTTGCTATCCAACCTCTGAGGCCGCAACATATAAGTGATATTACACAGCGCTTTGACGACATCAAGACCCAAATGCAATTGATACACGCAGCGGTTGACGATCTCCAGGCGAGAGGAGAGCACACCAACACCAAACTTTGTCACCTTTTCGAGCAATTGAGGCAAATCCCAACTTGTCGCTGCGAAAAAAACACGTCCAGGTCTGTGAGAACATTGGCTGTCAAAAAATGTTCCGCAAAAAGCAAAAAGAGTCAGCCGATTGGTTCTTACGGTAACGTGCCAATATTACAAATGGATCGATTAGAGGTTCCAATGTGAGAAATTGTTTTTTGCGATGAACAGTCAGCATAAGAGTCGTGACAGTGGCGTTTGCAACTGTAGGCAGCTTTCGGGACCGCCAAATACTTTAAAGGAAGAAAGTTCTGCAATCTTGTACTGGATCGTCAAATCTGTGGACGGCGGGTAAGATGGTGTTGTGCGTTTGACAAGAAAATTTATTAACGCCGCTGCTTGCACGTAGAACACTCGAGTTGATAGACGGCGAAGGTTGGCATCGAGACACTCAACCTTTACAAGAGGACAAGACGCTGTCGGTGGTTGCTGCTCAAAACACTTTTTCGGCAAGTCTTGAAAGCGCACGGGCCTCGTTCCAGCACCCGGCAATGGGTATCGCCCAGCTTTTCCAACAATGTGCACAGAATGAGTAGGTCAGATTTGATGAGAATGCATGGCCAGCGGGTCGGCTCTACTACTTTTTCTCTACACCCGGAGCACAACATTCGGGCTGCATCTTTTCGACAGTTTTTGGTGAACTCGATTAAATCAGGCGAATGATACGGCGTCATTCCCATCTTTGTACCGAGACATAATGATTGCATTTTGTCAAAGTCTACACAATAAATTCCGCTAGTTTTCTCGTCGCTTTTCAGTAATGTAGGACGATCAGGCAGCGATGATAACGTTAGGCTGACAAGTACTTCAAGTTACAGTTTCATTTGACAAAATCACCATTTAAAGCAGCTTTAAAAGTTCCAGTGACCGCAAGAGTCAATTTCGGTATTGCTGAAAAAGAGCAAATAGTAACCACGATCTTGTAGGTGCAGCAAACAAAACAACATTTGCTCTTTTCACCACCATCTCCAGCATCATCTGCGCGCACAAACTTTTCAAACACTTCTTCGCAAGCTGTTTCCGCTCAGGCGTTCTCACCAGCAACGCTCGCACCAAGCATCCCTTCGGACCAAGAGCAAGTCCATTTCGTCCAACAGTCCATCTATCTGGACGTTCGGTGCGGTGGCTTGCATAGTCAGAATACATTCCTCGAGCAGTATTGGCGCTCCACAGCGCGCGCGCAGGATGTAAATCAATATGTTGTGTGAGATGATCATGTCACTTGGCCTCGTATCTGCTACCACATCTTTTACATTTGAAGCACTTGACGTTTTTTGGTCACTTAATCCACCAACAAATTCACGTGCCAGTGACGACGCCGCTGCAGATCAATTATGGAGCTTGAATCATGCGCTATGATCAGGCGCTGGATGACCTAATACCCAGTGTTTAACTGCCACTTGCATTTCTGTTAACACGTATTTCTTTTTGCCAACACTTTCTACCAATCATCTGCGCTCAACATGCACTGTATAACATTGGTGTCTTATTTCCCATCTCATTTCGCGATGGCTGGCAAGCAAAGCTCCATGCGCATGTTTATAATGCTGCCCATGATGTTTCTGATGGGCAAAATTGACTTTGAAAACGAGGTGACGCTTATGGCTGCACGCACAGCTTTCTTTGTGTGTCAGGCCACGGCGCTTCTTATGGGGCTCTACCTTAAACAGCTGATCGAGCGCAAACACGACACGCGGAAGATCTTTGTACCTGGCGTCAAATCGCCTTTCGACCAGTCCCCTAATTACGATGATCTGACAGAGACAACCTACGAGGCGCATGAGTTGGCTAAGGCGAAGGAATTTATCAAACAAACGCTTATTGGCGCGTGTATCTCGTCGCTTATTCATTTTAAAATGGGAGTCAACCACGTCGTTATGATTCAAAGCGTGATGATGCCCATTAATCTGTGGGACAACCCACTCATGCAGGCTTATATTCTGGGCCGTCGCAACGGCCGCATTTGGAACGAGCGCTTCGAAGGCGAGTCGGCTGAGGATGCCATTGCTGCAGTTAACGACTCGATCGCTACACCTTCAGCTGCAGCTTCAGCTGCGACGGCTGCTAAAAAGGAGAAGAAGACAGATTTGACTCCCGAGACGGCTATTGCAGATGCACTGGCAGCTGGTGCTGACGCTGACTTTGATGCACTTTGGACTGTGGTCAAGAATAAAGTCAACGCAAAGACGGACGAGGACCAGTGGACTGCGCTTATGGTGGCTTGCGGCTCGCCCGTGGACACGGACGATTTTATAAAGAAGGTTGTGTGCGCCGGAGCTGATGTCCTCAGTGTCGACGGAGATGGTTGGTCTGCATTGCACTGGAGCGCTTTCCACGGTCGACCAGAGGCTGCAAAAACTCTCTTATCAAGTATTTCGGCCGCTAAGCGTGAAAAACTGTTGCCAATAAAGACATCGGATGGTCGGACGGCGGTTGAGGTTGCCAAGGGCGAGGAAAATGCCGACGTGCTCGAAGTCCTAGTCAGCTATGCAAAGCCTGAAGCTGTTGAGACTGTGTCAACGCTTCGCCAGCGAAAGGCCGGCGCGTCGTCGATGGAAGACGTAGACTAGACAATATGTGTAACTTTTACGTAGGTCTGTATTTGCTAACGCTCTTTGACTTGCGCTCGCTCTGTGTGCGTTTAAATAATAAACTCAGGTAGAAAGCGTGCTATTCAGACTGTATTGAAGGTTTATAACGCGGCTTCTAGTGAATTCCAACTTGATTTTTTCAAGATGTTGCATTATTTATTTTAGATATTTTTTGGTATATTATATCATTTCATCCATCAAGATTTAAATAAAACTCCTAAAATTCCTTAGTAAAGTTTAAGGCATTCAAACGCTAAATCTAAAGCACAAGAAGTTTTTCTCTGCTCTAGCTTCGTGATAGCGTCAGCCATTCGATGTGCGAGTGGAGAAGCACTTTCGGTACGTGCTCCTAGGCTAAAGACTCGGCGTTGACTGCCAGCGAGCCTTATTTAAAGACCAACGGTCCACAATGTGATGCTCTCGTGTGCACCTACTTCGCAGCGTTCACTGGTAGTCTATGTCTGAACTCTTCGTGTAAGTCTCTCACTTCGTACCCTTAAGCCGGAAAGCATAGTTCTATCGAAGATGCAAGTCACTATGCTTAAGGCACCTTGTTTAAGAAAATGAAGCCTCAGCCTATCGAAGTGAAGATTTCTACTTCTCTTCAAAAAGAAGTGACTTAATCTCGGGTGATGATATTATGCGAGAATGCTCTCCGTATGACTACGCCAGTTACTCTTTAAGTAAATAGGAGAATGAGCACGATATGCAGGTTCCATGCGTCGCACTGAGTATTTCTTGGCTTGATGTCGCTCACGATCGGCGTCAAGTGGACGTAACACACGAATCGGCGCGTAACTTCACCGATCTCGACTATTTCCGCCAATTTATGATCTACGAAAGTCTAGGTCCCGTCTGGCCACCTTTTGCGTCTTGAAAGTGTGTTCGCATTTCTTTGCAAACGAGTCGCTCTACTCGCGCCTTGCTAGTCATGTTGTGGCACTGTGTACCTAGCAAGCGCATGATTTGAAGCTGGCATTTTCGCTCTCACTCGGCATAAGTTGTACAACGTACTGAGCAAGTGTCTACCATGAGAGATTGGGTCTGCTCGCCTTTTTTAAAACTGTCAAGCTTATATGCTAAGCCTCTTTCGGCCATAATTGTAAGCATTGTATGATGCAAACTCAGCAAGTGGGAGTATGTTGACTTAACGCTTTGATGTTTACTGTGCAACAAAACTTCCAAGATCTGATTCATCTGCTTGGTTTGATTATCGGTCTATGGATAAATCGCGGTGTTAAGCATATTAAGCGCTTTGAGCTCATTAACTCCAGCAGTTTTCTTCTGTCTATTTTTTTTTATTTGTTCGACACAATCGACGATGTACAGCACAGCCGCCAGCTTAGCCCTTTACCTTCACTGGTCAACGAAGTCCATAATTATATTCATGGAGTGCCAGTCGAGCCATGGCACCGACAAGCTTTCCACTGATATGGAAGGGTTTCTCCAATTGCATACTTTACATGTGCGCACATATGTGGTGAAGTACTTAGAAATGTTTCTCATTTTATATGTCTTCTTTAAAATGGCTTGATCAGCGAGCAATGTATGAACTTCTTCCTTTGTAAAGCGAAAAAGCAAAAAGATTTAAAAATTTGTGCATTCGAACAAACGTGTCTACATCAAAAGGATAGTGCGTGTTGAGCCGTCTTGAATGAAGAAATGGATTCAGCTCTGTATTAACCAATTCCAGGATAAATCTAATTCACTTATAGCACAAGCTGCAGGTAGTAAGCTACCGTGACCTCAGTAAAAGAGACTATTTTTCATATTAACATTGTGAGAGACCACAACTTATTATGATTGTTGCTGTCAAATAGCAACACAGCTTTTTCTTTGATCAATATATCCTCGTGCTTGACGGCGCAAGCAAATTCTTACTTGAGCCATAAAGCATAGCTGATCTTTTGTAAATCCCGCATTCGTAGTATTGCAGTTAAACTTAATTAAGATCAGTGCATGGAATGAAATTTGAGTAGAATAAGAATAAAAAATGTCATACTTATTTTGTCCTTAAATAAAATTTTATTGCCCCCACTGATTTTCTTAGGACCAGAGATAGTGAGCAAACATTTACCAAAAGACCTTGTTTCTCTTTGCAGGCCTTATCTGCGCAAAAATGCTGCGAGACCTCGTTGCACGTATAAGCACTTGCAGTCAATTTTGTGCCCACTCCGGTAGGTTGATCAACTGAAACCCTTACAAAAGCACCGGGGTCGAATAAAGCAGCTTCCCGCATCTGATGGATGGGCACTTTGTATTTCTCAGACGATTTGCTGGCTTGATGAGCCCGAGGAAGTGGTTGCCTTTTCAGTTCTACCTCCATGGGCCGCGTCATTGCGTTTGATCACAAGAGCGATGCCAGCACAGGCTGTAGTAGCCTCGGTTGAAGCGCGCATTGTTGGGATGAAGCCAGTGAAGCTTAAGATCCCCTCCTTCAGAAATAGGACATGACATTTATTTCTAGTTCGAGGAGGTAAAATTGACCTTTAGAGCGGCTTTTGATACGAATGATCGGGTACGCGTGGCGTTTGCATTCTGTAAACAAGAAGTCGTTATAAATAATGGATAATCACCCGTTAAACAACTAAATCAGGACGGTTGTTCCACGGAAACAAATGAACGGATGATAAAAGCAGACTTTTTGTGGCAAGTTTTAAATTCCGGTAGCGCTAATACCTTCTTGCCTGCAAGTAAAGAAAATAAGGGCTTGATACATTGGCTCACGAGTTAAGGAAGCTGAGACAGCCTCTATTGCTGAAGCGTCACTCCCCAAACAAGTCAAACTGACTGTAGCCTAGAACGGTTTAAGTGTGAGTTTGTCTCGCACTTAGTTATTTATAGCAGCAATATTAGTATTTATTAAGGGATTAAATGGTTTCAAAAACAGTCCTGGGATGCCGTGTACATGTTCTAGAAAGTTAAAAGTTAACTATTCATAGATCTGCTGACTTGGGTAAGCCTTAATTTCTGCCGAGCAAAGCAAAACCCACTGCTTTGGCTGCGGTAAATGTTTGTGTATATCTGGCAAGGGTATCGCTCAAGAACTTTGGAGGGTCGCAGGCATAGCCACTCTCTTAAAGCTAGTTATACTGGGCGTACAATGAGTATTTGGGTGATGCTTTTTAGGGGAATGAGTCCCTGAGATCTGAACAACTCCCGAAAGTGAAGCCAAAAGCAGCATATTACTGGTTGTACACGCAAGTCTAAAAGAATTTGCTAAAGTCTTGGTAATCTTTAGCGCGTTTCGAAATTTAATTCGCCGAGTTGAAAGTTTCCGTCAGTCAAAAGACTCTGACTGTTGGTCTATCAAGAGAGTAAAAAAACAACATTTTGGTGCGACTGGATATATAGCGGTTCAAGACTTCACTGAATTTGGAGTGGATCTGGTCGCAAAATTTGTGAACAGAGTAATTTTTAGTCTTTGACATGGGTAAGCATGACTGCATTATGAATGCTTAACAGCATCAGCTTTAAATTGATCGAAGGGGTAAAACTATAGATGCCAGCCACCAGATTTCAATTGTTACTGTAGACGATAGCCTGGGCGAGAAAGGCCTGCGATACAACGAAAGTGTTTAATGTGTTGCTCTCACTCCTAACACTGACGTGATGATGTCTTTTTAGACTTTATTGGCAGATCTGCTAGCAGCACAGGCTGCCGAAATCGCAAATAAATAGCATTTTAAATGTGGGTAACACTGTACCAACCACTGGGGGGTGACAAAGTTCTGCAAGTGGTAACAAAGGTTTACAAGACGTAGTAAGTAGCACAGCTCCACCATTAGCGAGTAACAACTGCTTGCGAGCGGGTAACATATGTTCGCAAAGCACAGTGAATAGCACAGAGCTTAAGGTAATATACACTGAAACAACAAGAGCGGGTAAAACAGTATCGCTCGAAAGAATGGGAATGCGATACGAGAGTAACCTCCAGTGCGACGAACAATCCCGTAGTTGACCAAAATACCTTATTTAGAGGTATGTTAAACAGCTCAGCTCGTCATTGTCCTGCCAAATTTGCACTCCAATAAGACGTACAGCTAGAGGTACAAAAGCTATTGTGCCTCGAAAAACTACGAGGTTTTCGGCTGAAATAAAAAACCGCAATATATCAGAGATGGTCCTTGTGAAACGAAAACTTTTCTAGAGTTTTTCATCAGCGTTTTGGCTGGCGTGTAGCCCAGAATTCTTGAAGATCTCAAAATCTGGTTAATTTTTGTTTAAAGAAAGGTTAATTTTGGTTTCAGAGACCCACCATCAAAAATTTCACTGGATGGAAAGAAAGACGTGCGATTGATCTTGTGAAAGGCACAAACTACTATTATGACCACAGTCACAAATGCAATTATGCTTTTCTTGCCGAAAAGGCAAAAAAATGGAAATGTGCAATGGTAGGAGCTCGCGCACTGGTGATCGACTTTCTCGAAAAGAAACTCAGCGGTAAGTGGCGAATACATTCTGCTTTCAATGCTGAGCAATGCAACATTACATGCGAAAACTCTTTCCGATAAAGGACGTGAAGCTTAATTATATGTCCGGGTGTACGGCATACAGTGCACTAGATTGGATAGATGATTATTCCTTAACTCGATGAGAAAGCTGGGTACACCCCTCACGGCGGTTCGAGTATGCTATGGAAATTACCAGTGGTGCCACAAGGGCTCTTGTGCACCAGGCGACGTTTAAATATTTCTTCTAACAACTGTTTTCACCATAACGGTCTCTAATTCAGGCATACTATAAGAATATAACTGGCCATAGCTCTTATAAAATGGATTGGTCGGACCTAGGGATTTATTTAGTCCACCTGAGGCAGCTGTTGTGTAGTGAATATACTGCACAATGAATATATTTATGAGGTCCTTAGTTCGCAACTACTTGCTACCGCTAAGCTAATCATGTATCTATGCCTATCAGAAAGACTTGCCCTCCGGGCGCAATCATTTTGTGTCCATTAGTCCATGCACCTATCGATGGCGTTACTGACGCGAGTCATGCATTTCGATAGGTAAACTATGACATCCTCCCGAACTTGACTTCGCGTTTGCAGTTTTCAAATATTTTCATCAAGTCTGCTTAATGCGCAACATGCCGTGTCACTTTTTCCGATTTCCACGTGCTCTCGTGTTTGGGATAATCTTCCAACTTGACAATCCGATTGCGTCTATGTTGCACCTTGCGAAACTCTAAATCTTTCTAAACGATGTAAGCATTTTTGCCAGTTTCTTTATCAAAAACGATTGGTGCAGCTTTCGAAGTAGAGCATGTTTCAAAGACTTGGCACATAACGCGTCAAGAATCTTGGTATCGAACGTCGGATATAGTCATGACAAGTTTGTAGGCAGTTTCAGTTCCGCGCGATTGTCGTTGATCATTTCGATAATGCAAAATAGTTCGACATGTTTCGCAGCCAATTCACACTTCTTATCCTCCGCACATAATGCAGCAATTCTCAGTGGCAATTTCTTGGTATCCAGTACAACTTAATTTTTTTCTTTAAACTCAAGCTCGTGTTGCTTTTCGTTTAAATACTGCTTCTGTCTTTCTTGAGCAGCAAGCAAGTTTCTTCGTCCAAATTTAATCAATTTTCTGCGGTAATTAACAAATTTCTTGGCGAATTCGGTCAATGAAACTTCCTGTGTTGGGCTCGAGAATTCGATCTACGTGATTGATCTTGGTTGTCCCTTGCTATCGATCGCAACTTTGTCGGAGAATTGACCAGTCTTAACTCCGGACGAGGAAAAGTGCTGCTCAATTGAGTCAATCGATCGCGTCTATCATAGCCACTTATTGTGAAAGTTTGCTCCGCCTGTCAACCTGGATTTGTTATCTAGCGAGTCTTTCTGCAGGCTAAACGCAAAATTGGTGCTGATGGCCTTGGTAAGATTGACAAGTATTACAAGGTAGTGACTTCATCTGGCGCGTTTGTATGCACGTATGCAGACACACCTCAACAAATTTATCTTTCAGTAGTAGGACTTATTTAATCATACGTCTTCTCTCGACCTGCCTGATGATTTGATGCTTTGAACTACAAAACCTGTATGTCTTGTTTTAAATTTCATTAACAGCTCTTGGAGCCAGGTAAATAGTGCTCTGCATTCCCTAAAGATTAGCTTCTTTGAAACAATTCCGAGCCGGATCTCACGCTTCTTTTAAGCAAAAACTAAGACAGCTCACTTCACTCGATATCCCTTTTAGCCAACCCATACCTAGGCTTTCAGGACCGGCACTTTAAGAGGACGGATCAGTATGGTCGCTTGCCCCAAAGTGGCTAAAACAACTATTAGTATTGCGTAGCTGGAAGATACGATTACATTTGGCTACATGTGGCCCTTGTGTGTTCGAAAAGAAATTCCTCGGCTTGAAAAAAACCCTTATGAAGCCTCTTTAGTTGCATAGGACAAAGTCGTATGCGTCAGTGACGTTGGTACCTACGGCTCACGCCTGAATGAACCAACATCGCTCACGTCTATCTTGAGGACCCCAAAAGGAAAAAGAGCAAAAATCTATTGCTTCCGGACAGAGATGTTTGTTTGGCCATTACGACCACTTTGTTGTGGACGGAGCAGCCAAAAACGTTTCCAGCCGTCTCGTAGCTCGATGCGTTTAAGCACTTACGTGCAGTATCTCAATCAAGGCGGCGCTTCCGACCTGAGGTGAGCCAATCTGACAGTTGACTCAAGCGAATTGGCCACTCAACCAAGGGCACCGTGTACTGTCACGCTTCCTTGTTCTCTCTCGGGATAATAATGTCAAGAAACAAGGAAGTATGGGACAGGTTAGTAACTGTACCTGGACAAGCTAGAATCCTTTAATGGTGCCCGTGAATCGACCATGCCATGGGTGACATGATTGGCTTTAAATAAAAGCTGTGTCGAAATAGACCTACCGCTTTGTGAGGTGGTATATGAACCACTGAGAAGAACGTGTAGAGAACAGTACACGCACCATACCGTGCATGTATCTGGCTTTTAGCCGAGTAATCAACGTCGAGGCCCTCTTAAACCAAGTAGAGTTCTTCGTTGTTCACTAAGCAGTTCTCCTCGTAAGCAGCACTTGCTGAAAACCATTCAATTTATGGATGGCTGTAGTATTAGCCACAAAGGGCGAGCCCTTGGCAATGAACTTGGAGAGGCAGGTTATCCACTTAGTAATGGTCGTCGCGGCCAGATCTTGCTGTATGTCCGGCGTGACAAACCGTCCTGAGGTCATATTGTAAGGAACATCTCCTTTCTATTTACACATGCGAAGCAGCATATGTTCTTCGAGCAAAGGCTCTAATGGGCACATCTATCTGCCAAACGGCAATGTAGGCATCAGTGCATCGAATATACCGTCTTGGATGGGTGGAATCGAGTAGCCATTTGTGTACATGGCGACAATTCAGCTATATATCGTTACAAAGGGTGATACCCGAGCACAATTAAGGAAAAGATCTATGTTTTGTTTCTGATGCACGAAGAGTGCGCTGAGTAACGCCCGTAGAGAGTAGCGCTCACTATATACTCTATAATGTAATGTATGTTTACCTAAAGGTCATGGCAGTAAAAGCGCAAGCGGTACAATGCACTGAACAACACTCCCCGCAAACAAAATGTGCTGTATGTCCGATGTGACATTTTAAGTAAAGGTCGACGTAAATAGGGCGCTGCTCTACTGATGCACGTAAAGCAAGACTTTTATTGATTTGTACAGCGAAAAAATAGCAGCCATGATGTTAAACATGATTCTTCGACAAATCCACAAAAATGTGACGGAGTACACCTGTCATCCGTATAAAGAAAGTAACCCTAGCTCCCTCTGTATTTTTTATGACTCTATGCTATTTGTGATCTATTCAGATCATATGCAAGTGCCATGGTGCTGTTCCTTTTGCGGAGTGTACCTTTGCTGTGAAGTTGAAACCAAGAAAGCAGAATGTAATGACTGAAACCAAGTCATTGAATTATGAGCTAGCTCATGTCTTATTTGTGACACCATCCACGTAGTCCTTGGCGCCATTAAACACGATGCTGCCTCAATTCTCGAGGATTACTAGGCTGTTAAATTGCAGCACTGATCAAAGTAAGTATCAGAGATAATTTTTCTCTATGAGGCTCATGATTACCGCTTGACGGTCATACCGGTACTAATAAAGTTTGTCGGAGTTACTATCCTACACTTACTATCTGGTATGGTGATTTGTTTTTATTTGTATTGAACAGTGGACACTAGACCATGTACTGCATTTCTGTTACCTCCTCAATACCTTTTAAAAGATGTTCGAAGCACCAATTGACTTGCTTCACACAATAATACAATACCACCAGCTTGTGGGACACGAACTCAATTCGTCTTACCTCAAGATTGTGGTGATGCTGACTGAGTACGTGCTGTCTCCACGACTATTAAGAAGAGCTTGGTGATTGTCTCGAGAACAATGTGTTGCCTGGCTCTCTAGTTCACACACTTTTTCCATCCCAGCAAATAGTTGCTCCATACGTGTCGTGGCTCCTCCAAAACATGCTCACGACTACTGTCGACATTCAATGTCCTTTGGGTGGCCTGTAACGGTTCAATCGAGATAAAAGTACAGAAAGGACGGTACTGGCTGGTTTTAAGGAGCGTATACTATTTCGGGTATTTTGTGGAAGAAGTACCCAGCTTCAGATAGCTGAGATAAATAATATCGTATGTAAGAATTTGAGGCGAAGCAAAAGCCTAGACGACCAGTGACCGAAAAAGCTAAGTGCACTGACCTATCGCTTCTTAATGCTTTGTCGACTACGACACTTACCTTTGCTTTAGCCTTGGTGTACTACACAATAATGTAACAGCCACTGAAGAGTGCGAAAAGCAAATTGTATCCGACTATAACAAAGCTATAAATTGAAATATATTTTAGTTTATTTATGTCGTTAAATTCTATCAAATTAAAATAAAAATGTCATAATTGAGATAATTTGCATAATTTTCGTTGTGGAGATGCATTGTGTTCATTTGTGTCCGATAAAAAATAAAATTTTCATTGCGCCCTGCCTCCAAATGAAGATGGTCAGCAAAGAAGACATTTTTGTGCACCGTTATGTAGCAAAATAGATGTAGGAGCATTTCAATTGAAAAAGTTCATGGGCGACAACAAGATTGCATCAAAGCTAAACTCGCACTTTTGTACGACTCGGGTGCATCCGCATTTTATGAGATTGGCATCGTGGGATGCCAGCTCACTTATCGTCAGCAATATATTTTCTGGCTGCCTGACTCAATCTGTGCGGGTTGAAATTAACGTACTTGTTGCAATTGCTATAAATAGCTTCTATGTGCGCTACACCGCTTTACCTAAATAAGTGCAAGACCGTCTTTGTCAGGGACCTACATGCGATGATCAACAGCGTTTGATACTTTATTAAATATATAATTGAAGGGGTACCAAAAATACTGTCGGAAAATCAAAATTTGATGAGTTCTGTATAGCTAGAATTTTGTCAAGTTGTTTACATACTCGGGGTAAAATAAAGCAGTATTTTTTACGGATCTCCTAAGCTAAGCTTTGTCGGTGATTAATCAGCCTCAAGTAAAACCAATTCTAATGAAGTTGCTGCTTAGCCAAACGTCACACCTCTTAACTGCTCAACATTACTGGCTTTATGATCAGCTATGAATGGATAACGCCAATAAGTGCACCAAACATCACTTCATCGCTGGTTCTTACATAATTCAACAGTATTCTTGTGAACCTCAAGATGATGGTAGCACTACAGCACACATATTAACTCCAAGATCTATTACAAATTGTAGACAGATCATTCCGTCTGAAGGTGATGGTTTTATAGCTGACACCGCGTTTGGGCTGCAACTGGACTCGAAAAGCACAAAACTACCCGACATACCTTTCAGGGAACATTCTTTCCAATAAATCATGTTTTGAGATCAATCTCGGTGTAGCAGCAGCGTCAAAAGCTGTTGTAGTGAAATTAACGCCTTTAATGTTAAGCCTTAGAAGTTTCTTGATTTCTATCACTTGTAATGTCTGAAAGCTCAACTGCTTGTTTAGCACCAAAATTTCCAAAGCGCTATAATCACAACTGATGCTAAGAAATAACATTAAAGCGATCGCGAAAGAAATACCATTAAAGCAATCGCGGAACTTTAGTACACTTCACGAATAACACTGGTTCTATAACCCAGGCCGGCTAATTCTTTATTTAGTAACTGTCTTCGATTTTATGTAGGAACTTTAAATGGACAAAGTAACCAAATTCCTTTCGCATCTGATATGAATGGTTAACCAAAGCATCAAGATCAGTAACTCTATTTTCAAATCAGATACATCTGCTTCTTAAGTTCATTTTTTGGTCCATTTACGATGATCTGCTGGAAAAGTAAGCGCCACTACGGCATATATGATGAGAAGCGATCATTTTACACTGCAATTCACACATCCGACACATCAATTCTGTGTTTACATTTATGATGCCTAGCCTTATAAGCCAGAGTGTCCTCGCACGTTTAAAGTGCGTCTTGAGGTGATGCGTTGTCGATTGCCGCAAATATTACTGCTACTTCGTCTTTTGAAAATGCTTGCATCTATCTCATATCAGGCACGATTAACAAGATACTCCTTAAACTTTGCGCCATCTATATGCGTAAATGGGCCAATAACTTTGAATTCTGGGAAATCGTTTATCAAGTATTCTAATGCTTTAAGCAATTGAAGTATCAGCTTTGACATACCTTTGTATTTTCGTGCATTAAATACCGTCTGTATCATTTGATATTCAGTCGGAAATTATACATGCTATCGTGGCATTGTCTCTACTTTAGATCGTATATTATGACTAACAACTCCTTTAGAACTGCAATAACAATTGCGGAGCGGATGGGCATTTGTATGAATACTTCCGCTGTGTTACCTTACGCATTAGGTGGTGTTACATCTACTCTTGTCTTCGCCGGATTGTGCGTTGCCTAATGTCTCAGATTTGATGATCGTGTTTCTACTATTAGGTCTGTTATAAATTGCAGCATCGAATAAAACTCCGAGTACGATGTCATCTTCATCACAAAACTCGATAGAATATCAAAATAGAAGTAGAAAATCTGATGGAAATTCGATTTTGAAAATAAATTTCTTTTAGTATCGCTACAAAACTAAGTAGACAATTTACCATCATAATCGAATACATTGCATTAAATGCCATCAAGCTTGGTCCGGGTTGATATCTGGTATAAGATGCCAAAGACGATCTTGTTCATTTGAGTAATATCATATTCTGTACCAATTATACCAGGATATGCGTCAATCCATACGTAACATTGAGGTAAGTTATAAGACTTGTGTTTCGAGTTTCAACTAAGTCATCCTTCTAACTCGACTGTTTTCAATTAAATGTGAGCTTCGACATTAATACTCCTGTGAATATAACTTTTAATTGTCTTTCCGCTTCTCGACAACTTTCTAAAGCTGTAAATGCTTGTGATAAATGAAGCGATACTAATTATCCGTCATTACTCTCTCGTTCTTTTTTTGTACAATAGCCGTAGTCAGGCGAGTCTGAAAAGTCGCGGTAATAGGCAATCAAGCTCACAAAATTGATCTGCCATTTGATAAAGTTGCAATTTGTATCTGCACGCTTAAGTGTTTTTACATTATCATGTGTCTACGTTATATAGACAGACACAATGTTCATCACAAATGAGAAGATTTTTATATGTGAGTATGTTACTTAGCCGACCATCTTGAGTGGTTACTTGCTTGACCCGGGACGGAGGTATCTGGCTCAATAACCATGGGATGCAAACTAGGCAGTCGGAAAAATAGGTCACTAAAGTGGACGAGCAATCACACCCAAAAATGCGGTGCCCTCCCAATTTCGCACCCAAATGGTTGTGAAGCAGTTGGGTGGACTGGACGCCCCACTGACCATGTCCCATTGTGTAATGAAAGGTACAAAACCCGAATTATAAATGGACCGGATATCCCGCGCTAGGGACAGCTTAGCCCTAGCGTGTGAATCCCTGGTAGCCTACTTTCTTCATGAACCTGTCTTGTTAGCGAAAGTGTGTCCATGCGCTGATTTTATTGTGAGCTTGTTTGAAGCAAGTTTTTTTTGGATTATCTAGATGCCGAGCAATGAGTCCGGTTCTAACTTTTGATCCAGTCTAGCTTCAAAAAAGACAAAATGTGCTCCAGATAAAAATATGTCTGTCAAGCTTCAAGTGTTAAACTTTTTCATATTCTTATGATTAAGGGCCCACGAAAGTGTAATAAGATTGTATTTCTATCTGATTTATAGCTTTTCACTGATATTCTAAATAGCCATCTAAGTTTTTGAAAAAATGTTTCTTATAGCTTATAATTCCGAGACATTGGGAGGAAATTGATACAGCTATAGAAAATCAAGCATCGTCTTGACAAAAAACAATTTTGTTGATTTAAGGGCCATCGGCTTTGTACGAAAATTAGCTCTGACAGTGGTTTTTTTCACATTCCACATCTTGCTATCGCGTCACAAGTCAACAGCAGCCTGACCTAATTGTTGCAAAGGTCTAGCAGATGGACGTTCATTGGATTGATCAGGTTCATTATCAAGAACTCGGCGGTGCTCGTCCCTCAATCTGATCAAAAACTGCGTCAGCTTCGCGGCACTGTCATAGAGAACATGCGACTTCGATGCTTTGCTTTGAGTCGTCCACTTCATTTACCGACTCGAATACTTTGGCGCCGATTTCATCTTGACCAGTGAAAAAGATCGAAAAAGCTTTGTGAGATGCATATATATATATTGGCACATTGTTATTTTTAAAACGTTACTTTGGTCTGGAATATCCTAGCGCTGAAAGTTAATTTTGATTACCAGTTTTCGCAAAAGAAGTGTAAAATTTCTAATTAAGGTGGTCGTCCCTGCCATTCATCTCCTCTGCCTCCGACTTACTCGCGACTTCCGACACCTGATTCCAATTATAGCGCTGCAAGAAAGTCCCAAGGGCACCAAGGAAGCCTTCATGATGAAAAAACTGTGCCTGCATCTCGCCGTTGGACCAAAAGCTAATAGCATAAGCCAGCTGTCTACACGCCAGTTCATTGCGTCGCATAAAGTTGCCAGAAAAATAAATTCGCTTGGTCTCAACACGGCACGCATTTAAATAGGCCAGCTGACCTATATTTTGCGTAATCATAAAGAGCAGCGAGCGGGCAAGGTCAGCGTCTTGTGGTTGGTGCAACGAGCTGGCCTTCCCAAAGCTGCTTGCCACTGTGTCTGGCTTAAGCTGGAATTGCTCGTAGCCAGCATTGCCATAAATGTCACCCACAGTCATATCCAACTCATTTGAATTTCCCTCGATCGATGCATCCATTGCCTCGTCAAATGTCCGCAATTTAGAGAGTGTGCGGCACAATCCTAGAAAGGTTCCACCACCCAAACTTGTACCAGACACGCGTCCATATTGTGACTCGCCTGTTATCTTGATAATACTTACACCCGAGCCAATATTTACGAGCAAGAACGGGTAAAAGTCGCGCTTGTTTGGCTTTGGTAACAATTCCTTCGTTGCCCTTCCGAGACCATGAGTGTCTGGAATAACATCAACATAAGTATAGCACTCTTCGGGCGCGTATTTTAGCACAAAGTTCAGGCCTTTAATCAGTCCATCCATCTCGTCCGTCTTCTGTAGCTCAATGCCCAAGCGCGACTCAAACAAAGAGGAAAACTGCAGAGGCACGATTTTAAGAAGTCAGTCTACCCGTTTATTCCAGGAAATTGTGAAAGGCCGCACTTTGAAAGCACCGCCGCCCGTACATGCGATTTCTTTAATGTAACGGTGAAAAAAGCGACGGCGCACGAAGTCTGCGATACTGTTCATTTTGGCCGTTGGGAAGCTATAGGAACCAACAACAAGTAGAGAACGCCTTTCATCAGTCACAAGTCGGTCATTCATACAGCTCAAGAACGCACTTTATAAAGTGAAAGGTTCCGCCAAATTCAGGCACAAACATCTGCAGCGGTTCCTCGCGCTGAATCATCTCCGTGGTGCGGAGGCTCATGATATATTTGTCTATAAGTGGCAAGCTACCCTCAACCTGACGTCGCTTACTGGATACTGGCGGGATGGATCGGCTAAGCTGGTGTTCCATCTGCTGCTGCGCCGAAGCCGCACCATCCACGGACTGAAAGTAGACCATTTTTGTCAGCGTACCACCAATGTCGAGCCCGAAGAGACGGCCATAGTCTGCCGTTTTAGCACTCAGGATATGCTTGTGAAAACGAAGAAGTTTTCGACGGCGGGAAATTATGAGTCCAGCCACGCAGGAAGCACCGAATAGGAATACGCGCTTCCAGATGACCTTATTGAGATCATCCATATTCGCTGCATCAACTTTTTTTATTGTGGCCCACGCCACCGAAATATATACGAGCCTAAACCTCAAGGTTTTAGGATCGTATATTGCTAATTATCGATTTCGATTATGAGAAGTATTTTTACAATGTATAAACTGTCATATAAAATGCGATAAGTAATTCTTGAATTTGATTGTTGGCTCTGTACGCGTGACACTGCAACGCATTGCAAAGCATGGAGTAAAACTATATGTATCTCAGGTGTATGTGCTGGGGCATTTCCTCTTTACTACGTATATATAGCAACGCATGAAGTTCAACCTTATATCCTAAGTCGATATGTTCACATTACAACTTGTAATCAATCAATCTTAGGCTGATTGCTCGAATTCAGTTTGATAAGCTACATTGATTGCGGCGTACGTCACATTCAGTGCGTTGCCAAATGGCCGCACACCTTTCTTCTTGTCGTAATATAGCGTCATTCTATGTGGCCACCTGCAACAAAGACAATATACGTAACATTATCCCGGTGTCTGTCAGACTAATTGGTGGCCTTACCATATTGTGTAAATAAGTCGCGTGAAGTTCATACATCCATAAGCTGGTAAATAAATAAGCACGACGACTACCGTCTAATGCATCGTAGTAGATACTACTGTGTTAGATAGAATTTTAGAACATTTATCCACAACTTTTTTTACATTAAGTCTTGGTAATACGACTAATACTCTTCAATTTCTAAGAGTCAGCCCTTGGTCCTATTTTTAGCATGTAGGAAGGGCTATAGTTGCTGAACCCACGTTTCGTTTCGGCGAATAGTCCGCTGCAATTGGCAGCACATTTAGTCAATCTACACGTGACCGAGCCTTCGTGATTATAGAGATCAGTTGCCTCAGGGCATGCAAAATTGACTGGAAACGCCATCAATTTTACTCGGCTACAACGAGATGCAACATTCGGTCGCACAAAGACTCGACACTGTCAGTAGGCACTTATAAATGTTAGGCTTAAAAATATTTTGATGAAATCTACGTTAGCTCACAGCACTATCTGGCTGAGGTGTCTTAGGAGATCCTGCTATGACCTCAAAAGAAGGAGAGGATCTCTAGCTTCGGGTCAGAGAGGCCGAAATAGCTACACTGTTTGCATTATTGCGGATCGAGCAACGGAAAAAATTCCATTCATCTCAAAGCTCGGTGAGAAAGCACATGATTGGCGCTTACGTGCAATTACCAAATGGTGCGGCGCTTTCAGTGTGGGATGAGCTTTAGTAAAGCTCACACAAATTTATTTGCCATCCGATGTGTACGGACATGCTTCACCAAGAAAAGATGCATTTATTAACTTCGTCGACACATTTCAAATTCTCCTGTTTGGAATGGCCAGAACCTCTCCCTTAGAAGTGGTGAAAGTTCACGTAGACGGACTACGCAAGGGTTTGGCTCGAACAAAGTTTTTTTTTTACGATTGAGGCTGTGAAACCGGCAGTATATGCCAAATTTACTTTCACGCAGCACGTATGGAGGGAGGGCTGCAGAGCTTGGGCTCTTCAAAAGGTTGATATTAGTTAGAAAGGTGAACGTCCAGGCTACAAACCAGCCTGCGGGAATTGGTGGATGCTTCATATGTCGTGATACCTTTCGCGAAAGGTAAAAAGAGATATTTCCTACTTCAAGCGCTCCAAGGCTCAAGACAATAATAGAACGGCCAAGTAGTTGTTTGGAATTCCGTCGGGGGAACGGCAGCGCCAGAAAGGCGTGAAGCGACCTGCTACCTAAATTTTAGTTTTGCTGTGAGCACTTTGCCTCAGTCGATCTAGATATTTATAGCAAAACTTAAATAGGCTTTTTAGACCAACGGTACAGTTATTCGACAAAAAAAAGGTCAGCTTTTCATCACTGTCGGATGAAGGGATCTCAAGGGACTTTTAGAAGGTACGTTGTGCAAGAGATATATCTTCGATTCTAGACGATCCATAGAATCCGCACTACTATTTGGTAAGAACGTATTGGCATGTGGCGAAACTACTTGGTAGCGGTGTAAGTCATAAAATTAACACAGTTATAGGGCCTATTACTGCCATACACGGCAATAGCCTATTTCAAGGCAATAATGCGACGTCAGTGATGCCTTCGTTTGAGCAAAGCACGAGGCTTTCTCGCCTCGTGCTTTGCGTTTAAAGTCTATGTCAAAAAGCAAACGGCCAGTAGCGCATCGTACACGCGTTGGTAGATAAATGCGGCTTCCAACCAGCACAGACGCCGCTTTTTAAAAACAGATAAGCAGAAAAAGAATAGAAAGGTGTACAGCACTCGACAAGTGCCGCATAGTATACGTGTATAAGGACAAATTAATTTCGACACATTCTGAGCAATTTACAAAAACGATTGTTTGTGTTATGATAAAAATTTACCTACATGATTATAGGGGGCATTAAGAAACGGGTTTTGTTTACTTATACATAACAATATTAGTTTTGTCATCTAATGGGAAGTATGTTGTATAGTTTACAAAAACCAACCATGTGAAATTCGCCTTATTGTAATCACCACTCATCATGGCTCGACAATACGAAATAAAAAAAAATACGATAGCGTGGCATTCTTTAATCAGCACAACAAGCGATATGATCAGAGAATGGTTAAATATGCTCCAAGGGCTCTCGGACACGCCTACAACGTTCTAGATATCTGATGATGCAATCGTTTGGGCCTGTGTACCGACACATCTACTAACATTTTTACCTATAGTTGTATA
The DNA here is from genome assembly GCA_003676415.1 of Plasmopara muralis. Taxonomy (NCBI): domain Eukaryota; phylum Oomycota; class Peronosporomycetes; order Peronosporales; family Peronosporaceae; genus Plasmopara; species Plasmopara muralis. Next base: position 13,843 of record RCHQ01000072.1, on the reverse strand, counting down.
GAGCATCGGCATACAGTCGAAAAATTCCGCATTTTTACCGATTGCGAGCGGTTTTTAGTGCGGTTTATCAAAATGAAGGGCCGTTCAGCAGATCCCGATTTAGTCAATGCTAAAGTGAATAAAACGGTTCCATTGGGCTAGATTTTAGCACAGAACCGAATCACTATGATCAATTGCCTGTAAGAAAGCGTGCAAATTATGCAGAAGCGGCTATGCCACCGTCTGATCTTTTCAAAGAAGGTTCGCAAAACCTTGCGATAAAAAGCACTTTTCAAAATAAAGGAAGTTTTTTTGAGGCGCCAATTTCGGCCTTGTCGGTTCCAGAACATCGCATCTGACACGTCAGTCTTGCCGTCGCTGCAAGGAAATATTGAAGGACAAGGTTGCTCGATAGCGTTTTTTGCTGTTTTCTATATGATTGATCACTCCTCATTTTCCTGAGTCAAAAAAAATCTTATACCAAGTAAGAAAATATGTTAATCTGAGAGCGATAGCACTAATTCTGAATAAGATCCTTCCATTGAGAATAAAGCCAGATCTTAACCTCGTGGTGTTGTCAATAGGCAATCGTATGGAACCCAACTAACATTGCGATCAAATTGTAAAGATAGCATGTCACAACCGCTGCAGCCTTTAGCTTAACTAGTGGAACAAGTCCGCTATCAGCGGGTCGCCTGTGCGGAGCAGAACAGAAGCCAGCAATCAGGCCCAATGCTGGAGATACCTACCGTGGTAAGCATTACAAAAAAAACTAGTTGGCATCCAGCCCGTAATATTTCTGATCAACGACATTGCGAATTTAATGCATAGCTGAAAAATTGTCACTACATGAAAAAGTATAGGAGCTCGTTTAAGTCGTATTGCTGGTCAAATATAATATTATTAAATTTGACGGTTTGATTATGCTTACCGACTACGTTCATCCGGGGGACATCATTCTAAACGTAGTTGTACTAGAGACAGCTGGTCATGTAATTGTTTTTACGTAAAGAGGTGACTGCTACCTGTAAATTTTAAAGTGTAATGCGATTCCATTCTGACGTAAATTTATTGACTGCGAAAAAAATATTGGATAGAGTGACTCGCTACGTGGTGATTGAGACTTGGCAAAAATGAAAGTAATGTCTCTATTTATTATATAATAAATCTCAAAAATAAATCGCAAATGTTCCTTACAATTGAAGCTTACGCTCCTAGCGCATTATTCCGAGGCCAAGACATTTCTGAAATGATTTGCTCCCCCACCAAGCAAAAAATCAGAAAAAAATTGAGCTCTTAGCTCACAGCTTTGTTCAATGGGAACAAGTATTGAATTGTAATACCCTAGAAAATCAGAATATGCTTTCAATGTGAAGCACGCTGGCTACGGTGCTAGAACGCACTCGAGGTATCCCAGATCAAGTGATCATTGGGCTTTCTAAAACTCAAAAGATTACTTTAACGTCGTAAATGCAGTGCTTAACATGCGAATAGCCACCGTGTATCGCGCTGAATTATTGTTTTTCTTACCAGTTTCTGCTCATAAAACGGGAAGGTATTAAGTTATACCGCAGCGCGAGGCTAGCTTTGACGCTATCTTGCAGTCGTATTAAATTTAATTAATGCAATGCTCTTACATCTATTCTACAACATGACGGTGATTAAAATTGTCTTCATTGCTACTCAACTTCATTTGGACGCAGGGCGTAATGAGCAACTAGTTTGTTTGGCTGATTTCGATCTGATACAAATAGAAGATGTAATGCACAGTTATATATCATCAACAGAAGACAAAGCAAAAGATATGTTTTTTTTTTCAGTAGTTGCTAGCTTTTCTTACGGGTTTTGGTTAATTTTCAGCGAAACAAGCAGAAGTACAAATCAATCAAAGTAATATCTTTGCTAAAGTCACATATGGTTTGCTTTCCGCACGCTTGAGTGGCTGCTACTTAACTGTGAACTATAAGGAGCTGAAAAAAGGCCAAGTGTCTTAGTCGACATGGCAAAAGGTTACCGGCCTTTTGCTTCGTTGGCCGCAGGTTGCGTGAACTCTTGCTTCGCTTCATATTTTTACATCTGGTAATGTTTTTTCAGCTGTTTAAAGCTGATTACTCTTTCCACACAGTATATGATACAGTTATTCTCCTTAAAGCAGTCAGCACCGTATTTTTTCGTGTTTGTTCTACTTACAAAGTCATCTAAACCATTGCAACCATTCTGAAGAACATTGATTGGTCGACACCAGGCGTGAGCATGTTATGGCAAACAGAACCCACTTGCCTCGTCCGTGATGATCAGCAAATATCTGCACCACCAAGCGACTCCGACCTACACCGAGTCTTCGGGACTTGTACTCTGCAAGGGTGAAACAGTTAGTCACTTGCACTAGACTGCCTGGTATAACTGACAGACTTGCTTAGCTATGAGGCAATACAGCATTTGGTTGCATAGGACCCCACGTGACTTTGGCTATTCAGAGGCGCTTTCCGTAAGAAAGCTGTCATGAAGCATCTCCAACACAAGATGACGCTGGCGTCCGAGGCAGATGTCTTGACCGAACCAAAGTCGCCCATAATAAGCATAAAGATTGTCAAAGGAAAAAAGGTAGAAAATGTTTCGCTTTGGTTGGATTGGTCGTTGTATCCACTTTTTGTGAACAGAGCAACCGAAAACGGTTCCAGCCATCTCGCAGCTCGTCGCGTTTAAGCATATACGTATTTTATCTTAGTTGAGCAGTGTCTTCCACCTGAGAAGAGCCAAATGCAAGCGATTGCATACATGAAAAATTTTCTTTTATTTTCTTAACGAAGAATAAAAAGGCCATTCGTAAATAGAAGAAACTTTTTAGCCGGTTTTGCGAAAGCAAATGAAACTTCTTCTACGCTTATAATGTGTATCAGGTCCCGAAGGCTTCTTAAGTGACCACAACACAATTTTTTTGTGCCCAGCTTAACTCGAACAATCTCACATTTTGCCAGCAAAGCGCTACATGTAGCTATCAGGAGGCTAAAGAAATTGGGATGTTTTTCTAAATGATGCTATCACTCTGGCCTTACATTAAAAGGTTGAAGGTTGTTTGCGTCTAAATTAACGATCAAAAATTACTCCAGACTAAGAGATGATGCGAGTGTTTATATAGTCTGATCGAATCAAGTTTGATAGGTTGTGGAACCTTGCACATAATGCACAGGGTTCAGCGTACGTTAAGAGAAATTAGTATCAGTGGTAACAGCAACTTCAAGACTCCGGACAAAATAGTCGAACTCCGGGTAGTACCGGGCATAGGGAGTCTCACCTGATTCACGCAGCTGCTCGACTCGCGCCTCTCAGAACAGAGATCGTAACGCTCCTTGCCTAGTATTAAGTTGTGGTCGACGTCTCGTAGATATGCCTGCGTATGATCTGGTGCCAATGATTTTGCATACATCTGACCCGAATGCTAATTGCAAGGTCGGCGCTCGTGAACTGGAGCGAAGCGGTGGCTAAAATAAGCGTCTTTTGAACTCGACTTTCTTAAAAATAACAAGAGTGTAGCGCAACGACAAGTTTTCTTCCGCAAAAGGAGACCATTCACCTGGCAATGTTCGGCAAGAGAAATAAGGTTTTATCGCAGAGTATGCTCTATTTAGATCACGAATGGCTTAGAACCTGACAGAATTGTTCTTTTTGGTAGCTTATGAGGCTCGAAACTAAAATGCGATCATCGAATCTTGCCCGAACGACAAAAAAGGCGCGTCACAGAGAACACCAAATGATCGTTTCTGGATCTGACAAGACCAGGATGGACACATCTAAACAGCTTATTTTGTTTCGGACAAGTGCCTTTATATACTCATTTTCCAAAACCTATTTTAAATAAGATCAGACAACGGTCTAGCCACTTTTGCGTGATACGCATGTTTTTTGTACAAACAATCTACCAAGCCACTTCACTTCTGTAATTATATTTTTTCAATGGAAGCAATATATCTACAATGGCCTTGGCCAAGCGCAATCTGTTCTAAAGCCTACTTTTAAAACAATGACTGTAAAGAGCATTTCTTTTGCGACAAAAGCGATACTCGCAACTAAGGGTCGCTGTTGAAGGAGTGCAATGAATTGCTAACGCTAATGGGTACGCTGTCTCTGTTCGCTTTACGACATAAAAGGGGTCACAGCAATTAGGTCTCGGTCAATCTAGGTCTAACGCAATTCAAATTTGATAGCGTCAAACGCTGTTTGCCTTCGGCTTTATGATCTTAATTTAGATATGGCGTGACTGGAACACAACGAGCCCTAGATCGATTGACTTTGGATGCCGCCCGCTGTGCTTTATGTGAGCCATAAATCCACTTCTGTAAGGAAGTGAAAAAAAATGCTAACTGGGCCAGTCGATGTCATCGACACTTGAGTGTCAGAAATGGACACTTACAGTACCAAGGATACCTGTTTGGAGCGTGTAGTGATACGAAAGTCATTAAGTCGAGACAGCACTCACTGCATGCCATAAGTGACAATTTTGTCCTATGTACTGTACAGTATGGGCAAGTTTCTACCACTGCGTGCGGAGCAGTACGTAAACCACTAATTATACTTGTAAGTAGGAGCATTTGCTGCGTATCATAAATGGCAGGGCTAAAGGCAGTATGGGCGAAAAAACATTTCTGCGAGGGGAGTGGCACGGCAAAAGTCAAAGTATCACGGGCGTGACCCTTTAGATACACGCGGGAGTGGCATGTTACTCACTAAGCAGCATTTATCGTTAGAGCCGTTTGATCTAAGCAAGGCAAGGAAAGGTATTTTAGTCGAGGCCCTGGGGCAATACATAGAGTACTCATTGTAGACAGCGCTCACTGTACGTCAGGGGTGTCAAATCGATAAAAGGTCGACGTGTCTGGGGAACTGCTCTTTGATGCCTGAAAAGCGGCTATATCTGACCGTGTGAGGACTTTATTAAGCACAACCTATGCAGGTCATCAGCGTAGACATGTGTGGGTCAATGCACAACCGTGTCGACACGAAGCATCTCGCCAAGATTGCCGATATTTTCAAGAAGAAGATGGTGCTCGTCAAGTAGCATATGGTGTTGCCTATGGTGAGAAGAGTAAGAAGTAGATATGTCTGTACGAGTCTATAGTGCTCGGCTATATACCCCTTCCAGACCGGTACGGTAATGACATAACAAGTCTTTGATCTCCTTTAAAGATTGCTCTGCTTGGGTTGGACTAAAATTTTACGAGCTCGATTTGTTTGTAAGGACAATGACATAGTCAAAATGGCGGTCTCCAGAAGGTATAATTTTCTGAAGTAGGTTTGAGCAAGATCCAGTATATGATCGAAACCGTTGTTTGCCCATACTATTAGTGTCTAGATGCAAATCCTCATTCGAATTCGTTATTTTTAAATCTATCTAGGGTGCACCCGAAAATGTTGTTAAGCAACATGGCCCTTCTTGAAGTTGAGGTATGCGCAAGCACCGCTACACTTCTCCGCCTATAGTAAGCATAAGCTGATGTCAATTTTCGGACGTAGAAAGTCGCTGACAAATTCAAATTTCTTGACAAGCACAATGTTTTTTTGTGTATGATGCATAAATGAACTCAAATTGCTCTTGTGGAATTAGTGGTCTGGTGGAAATACCTATCTCAGGCTTTTGGCTCATCCAAGAGCTCAGTAACTTGGATCATGTAGGCTTTAAATCTGGGATACCCGTGGAAGTGCGTCCAGTTGGAGTTCGCCTGACGTGACAAAATGACCAGTTAAATTGTCAAGTGACACTGCGTGTAAATTTTTCTTATGCTTGAAATTCGATAGTAAAGCACCACGGCTTTCTTGTTGCGGAGGTGATAAATCTCTGGGACTACTTGCCGATCTTTGGTACTTAGCTTTCCAAGTACATATGTTGCCTGCTTGTAGAGTTTTGTCAACCGTGGTTGCAAATTAATCTTGACTCACTAACAAGGTTAAGCGACGTCGCCACATCTATCCTTAAAAGGCATCAATTTTGTTTACACGTCACCTATAAGTTCGGCTTTGTAGTTGTTATGTACGCAAGTTCGGGAGGGAACAATACTCGTAGAATTTGTCATATTTGTTCATGTTGTTGATACTAAATGGTCGGTATCCTCAAATTGGAAGGCCAGGTCAAATTTGGCATGTGTCTATTTGTTTATATTTAACATAAGCCGTCAAACTGATTGCGTATCAGTAAACTTGAATTGGGTGGCCATAAATTTTCGCCGGACCGCGAAGTTTTCCGACAAGCTGACGACTTCGTACGTTTTCAAAAACTTGGCTTACGATAGCCTAGACTTCAATACGATCCTGGGTCGAGCAACTGACCACTTTGGCTGCAAAGCCGGTCCTCTTGGTATGAGCCACGCCTGCAACTTTCAAAATGACGTTGTGAAGTAAAGAGCATAAGTAGATTTATGTATTTCTTTTCTCGCTTATTTAATCTGCTACGTAATGTAGCCATGATATAGAATTGTGAAGCATGTGCTACGTGCAATTATTTGCGAGCGCGAATCATAGCATACTGCAGCTGGGCACTAGTACTTGCTGACAATCGCTTCATAATATTGAAGCGTTGATTGCAGGCAGGCGAAATCGGACTGATAATGAATTAAGTGCATTTTTGCCCGCGTTGAATATTCTGCACATCCAACAGCAGCTAAAATTACAAGCTCGATTGATCCGGTTCAACAAACAAATTGAAATCCAAAGAATGCGCAGTCGGTTTTGTATAGCGACTAAATTACGAAGCATTGGCGAAAACATATATCAATAAAAAGAAAAATCGACTTAGGTAAAAACGTATGGTCTTTCCATGCAAGTATGAGCTGATTTGTCAACCATGTGCTATCTCACTTCCTTTAACGCACTTTAGTCAAAAAATGGCATTAAGTCAAGGAACTATGGGCAAGGTCTTGCCAGGGCAGGTGGGGGACACAAAATCCTTTGAGCGGAGCCCCCCAGATTCACATGTCGTGAGCGACATACTTGGCTTCAAGTCAAAGCAGTGTGTGAAATGCGTGTGAAGTGGTAAGTGAAACATGTGGTCGACGTATCTGACTCTCAGCTTAGACCTCGCCGTTCCACATTAAGTGACACGTTGTCCACTGAGCAATGCTCCTTGTCAGCAGCCTTTGCTGCAACCTATTAAACGTATGAAGGATTAGCCGTGTTGAGCGAGACCCTGGCGGTGCACGTAGGGAGTCAAATTACCCCACCACGCTCATCGCGGCCAGAGCTCGTTGTGTGTCTGGCGTGACATAGTCGGCTCGAGGTCAGTAATTTAAGGCAGCGAATTTTCTGATGCATGGGGAGCGGCACATAATCTTCGAACAGGGCTCTTATAGGTGAATGTGTTTGATAAACGACAGTGCAGGCAGTAGTGCTTCAATGCGCAATTGTTTTGACGCAAATTCGACGCGATTTTTTTTTTAAATTAGCTTAGGGAGAAGCCGACAGCGCATAAGACTAGCCCAGGGCGTGTCAGGAGGCTCTTGAAAATATATTCAGAAATACATATTTACAAAGAATATTACCTGTGTAAGATAAACCAAGAATGTATTTCTTTAGTAACGGTGCTTAAATTGGGCCATGTATCTATAAAAAAGCTTGGAGAGGCTGTAAGGCGACGATCTAGGTCATACGACTCGAGGAAGAAGTCAGCTCCTCATCACTATAAGACGAAGGGGTCTTCGTGGACACTAAGAAGGCACATTGTGTAGATTTGTATCTTCGAATTCAAAGGGTCCACAGGATCCATGTATCATTTGGTAGAAAAATCCCTTCCTTCCCATTATCATCACCATTTCAATGAAACTTATCTTGCAATACATATATGACTATTCCAATATTTTACCATGTCAAATGATAAGGTGGAAGTAAAGTTACAATGGAAGTAAAGCTAAGGCGCCAATCGTTTAAGCAACACTACATTTAGCGTTACCAATTTATGGGTGATGCACTTATGTATGAATAGCTCATAATCCATTACACAGAAACCTTGGCTTCTCATATGTTAGCTGTACGAGTCCTTCAATACTCGTCGTCTCTATAATAAAGCGCGGCTGGTCGTTTCAGGCTTTACACTCGTCGGCTGCGTCTCGTTTGAAATTTTTTTGAGACCGTCACTGGACGAATGGGCTGCATTTTAACCAAAGTCTGTTTAGATGAAGGTGTTGTCACTTTCTGTCTCTCTTTTCACTCAGTCTCTTGTCTAAATCTTTTACCTTTTGCAATCACACAGATCTGCTCATGCTTGGGGATCCAGAGCTGTACGATTACGAGCAGGATGAGCTCGCAACGTTGCCATCCACTCGTCTTTCACGAGCCTCGACAACTGTACTAGCTTTGGACGCTAGCGGCGTCTCAGAACAGCGTCAGGTGACGGCTTTACACACAACAACTGAGTCAGAATCAGACGTAGAATCTCTGAGTCTACTCGTATACGGCGGAGGCGTCCCAGGTGTAGCGTTAGACGCTGACAGTGCGGAGCTGCCCGAGTTTACAGGCGTTCGAGACGGAGGCTACAAATCCTGCAACGGGCGATTGCAGTGGGGCACATACTGCCGAGCAGGGAATGATCCGCTGCGTCGTCGGAAGGAAAACCAAGACGCGTTTTGTGTCTGTGACGCTTTAGCTGGCGATGCTGACGCCACTTTACTGTCGGTTTTTGACGGGCACGGACCTCAAGGTGCTTACGTAAGCCACTTTGTTCGCGATCGCTACCATCGAGCCATGGCAATGACGTACGCGGCGATGATTACGCAAAATTGTTGTCAGGTTAATGACAATGATACAATTAGAAACTTGAAAGGAAAAGCGAGCATAACGTGCGATGCCATGACAGAGGTTTTTCAACAGGCAGCACGAACCGTGACAGACGAATTAAGTGCTAGTGATCTTGACATCAGTGTGAGTGGCACCACAGCGGTCGCGATGCTTGTGCGGAGGACAGACCTCTTTATCGCCAACTTGGGAGACAGTCGCGCAGTGGTTGCTAAATTTTCCGATGAGCAGCAATGTTACGTATTGCATTGTGAGACGAAGGATCATAAACCAAATGTTCCGGAAGAGTGTGCTCGAATTCAGAGGAACAATGGACGGGTGTTTGAGTGGGGTTCCTATCGCGTTTGGCTTCAGGATGTTGATATGCCGGGGCTGGCCATGTCACGATCGTTTGGAGATGCGGTGGCCAAAACTGTTGGTGTGACTGCGGAACCGGATGTCACTCGTGTGGAGAAAGTGGAGTTTCGTAGTACAGACAAGCAGAAGGAAGAGCGACGGCCTCTTGCTTTTGCAGTACTTGCTAGCGATGGCATTTGGGAGTTTATGACAACAGACGAGTGCGTCCAGTATGTCGGTGAGTGTATTATAGAATCAGGAATGTCACCTCAAGAGGCTTGTACAGCTTTGATCGAGGAGGCGTGTGATCGATGGGATGTCGAAGAGGATGTGGTCGACGATATTACTGGAGTTGTTGTCTACTTTTGACTGCGCTAAGAGGAAGAAGGGTGATTTTTTGTGACATAAACGATTTTGACGATATTTTTTTTAAGGCTTTCATGTCAACTGGGGACCAAGTTGTTCATTTAGCCCGTTCACCTTGCAGTTGTAAAGCAAATAAACGCCAATGCTGCAGCAAACACTCATCGCATACGAGTTATTTATCTGGTTCCACCAATACCTCGAGCATTTCTTCGCTGTTTACCGATAGATTTTAAGGTGGTTGCTTAATCTTTTAATGTATATATTACGACTCGGCAACTCTTTATATTTTCTTGAAGCACAAGTTTCCGGACACATTTATGATGGTCGTGTTTCTCGAGCACGAAGCACTGCGGTTGCTGGAGCTCTATTCGACTCTTCGCGCCAATCCGAGCAATGTAGCGAGCAATGGCGTTTTACTCAAGCAACACGCGCGCGAGCAGCTCACGGCGTCGCTGAACCAAACCTTTCCGCGCGAACAGCCGTGGACCGAACATCAAGTGTCTGTCAAATTTAAAAATTTGCGCGGTGAGTACACCGACTATAAGTGGTTGAGCGCTCAACCAGGCTTTCAGCCGGATGGTACAGGCTTGAGCGAAAGCTGGTGGCGCAATGCTAAGCAGCTGCGGCCGAAATGCCACGCTTTCAAGGGCAAGTTGCCCTGGGTTTTTGCGGCTTTTATGAAGCAAATACTGGGCGGCGGTAAACTCATTTTTTTGCAGCAGCCAGTCGAAAAGAAGTCAAAAGATGAGAAAGAGTTGCAGCAACAGCACCAAGAAGAAGAGGTGGAAAATGAGGAATCTGTAGCCTTGACGACGGAGGTTGCTTTTCCGTTGCTACATAAACGAAAACGCAGCGACGAGTTTCAAGGCATTAAACAGCTTAAGCCTTGTCAGGTTCATTACAACGATCACAGCGACACGACAAATAACCCGGCTGCAGGTGATGCTAGCTACAATTGGTCGTTAGCTAAGGCCGTGGAGCAAAGTTCTGTGGCGGCTGCAGGCATGGCACGCGGATTTGAAGGTTTAATTTTTATGTTTCAAGAGCAGACCGCCAAGTGTCAAGAGCTGGAGCAGCGGAAGCTGGACACTTCTTCATTGATCTTATCGGAACATCGCAGCGTCATGCTTGCCCTTGCGCGTTCGCTAGAGCAAAACACTCGCGCCACTGCCGATATGGCGAAGGGGTACCGCGATCTTGTGAAGGCTTTTATACGAGAAGTGGACACCACATCGCACTGCGACCTTCATAGCAGTGTGGCTGCCAATAATTAAGTCAGTTAGCACTTAGGAAGTGGTGCATAGTAAGGAAAGAGGAGCTCATTTTTTTTTACTAACGACATTAATTGGTACGATGTACTTACACACTATAAAGTCTCACAGGCTACTCGACGGCACAAACTCCAGGCTCTTGCGGGGATAAGGCGCTGCCGGTGGATACACGCACATATACATATCGTCTGACGGCGGCAAAAGGCAATCGATCCAGTCAAGCGCTTCAAAGTGTTCGCTTCCATTTCCCACGTCGGGATATCTTGAAGCTGAGTACGGTTCTGACGATATCGGCGCCGCTAAATTAAAGCTGTAATGGCGACGGCTTCCGTTTCCTGGCTGGGCTTGGCGGACATCGTGCTGCTTGAGCATTGGATCGGCATCTGCTATTGCCGGGAAAGACAGACGACATTGGTTGTCAGCACCAGACAGCACACTTGAAAAATCGGGCCCCGGGGCGGTTGCTATCATCCAGTACGGAACGACTGGCGCTTTGAGTCTATACTTAGGTAGTAAGTGTGAAGTCAGCGACTTTTTGCGCGTGATTCGCCACGCTAGTTCGGGCTGATCACGCAGGAAAAAGTCGTTGGAGAAGGTGCAGACAATTGCTTTGGATTTCGTCCATTTGCGAAAGCTAAAGTAGTTGAGTTGGCGCTGAAAACTCGTGTACTTGCAGTGTTTAAAGTATTTAGGCAGCACACGCGCCGTCATCTCTTGCATGTCGTGGATCTCAAAAGCGCGGCCATTAGGCGTCCAGCGCAACACGGCTTCGCTTTCATCGAGTAGCATGCGACGCAGGCTCTTAAGAAATGGAGCCACTTCACGCGGTGCAGTTAAATGATTTGTCTGGCCGTAAGTGTGCTTTTGCATGGTGAACATTAGTCGGGCAATTACTTGATGGATTGGGCTGCCAGTTAAAGTAGCTTGCTGTGAATACCGCAAATTGAAACCTGGGTCTTTCCGCCCTCCGTTCAGGATGGTCATACGTGCACTCTATCACTGGCGAAACTGCGTTATAAGCTGACACACGACGCACCACTCTGGCGTGTATTCGCACCACCGATCCCATGACCAAGTCAGCAGCGTTGGCCGTCACTGACTGGAGGAGGTAGTACACGTCTCACCCCCATACGCTGGCGGCGTCGGCGGTCCTGGCTGACACGGCTCTCGACCGCTTTAGTTTGACCCCCCAAAGCGGACAGAAGAGCCGTTGACCTTCATGCTTTCGTACCACACGGTATCATGCCTTTTCTGATACAAAGCGTTGCAGTCACTTGCACTTGGCGCAAATAATCCTCGGCAGGCATCATTAGTGTGGTCGAAAATAAGTGCTACGATGGCTATCTCGATCCTGCACGCGACGATTCAGTATCCTAAAACCTGATATGCGTCTTGTACCCAGTGGCAAAGGCAAGTACTACGAAGAGCAAAAGAGAGTCAACGCGGTCGCGGTCGCGGTCGCAATCGGCGGTCGCGGTCGCGGTCGACGCTTGCTTCAGCTGGTCGCCATGTCGAAAAGGCACTCATCGATAAGCAAACATGAGTGGGTAGAAACTGCTAACGTTCAGCTTGCACTTGAAAAAGCTGAAGATCAGCAATCACTAGTAGGATGTTACAGTGATGATACATTTTATGACGCCAGTTGTACAACTCGTGTTGATCCGTTGCGTGACAGCATTCGCATACAAAATGATGAGCGACTCCCAAGTCAGTCCACTTAGTGAAGTCAAAAAAATAAAAACAACCATCACATATAAAAGTCGATGGTGAAGACTTTTTTTACCGCTAAGATCAGAGGTCGATCGATGCCGCTTGTGGGAGTTAACTCAAGGGTCGTAGGCTTAGAGGAACTAACTTCGCCCCGCTTCGAGGTGTTGCGCGTTGCGGGAAAACATACAGCCTCAATGAAATCTAAGGTTGAGCCACACCATAAGCGTACATCTATCGTCAGCTCGATTCTTAAAACATTCGGATCCCCGAATTCAATAAAACAAAACTCTAATCATTGTTCAGCCAAATCGAAGCAAGTGCGGACCAAAGCGTGTAATCAGTGCTTCGCTACGGTCAATGATTCGAACTCTCGCCTTCAAGCAACATATCGATCAGTCAGAGTATGACAAGCTCGGATTGACGACAAAAAGCTTTTCAAGGAGATTCTCGCGATCACTCATCTCCAATAACAATTTCCATGATTAGCTCGGGTAAGGTTTGAATACGACAAGCTGAAAGGTGATGGTTTTTCAATCATCAAACAACAAAATCACTGAGTGTAAATATGTACAGATGTCTCATATAACCATGTTCTACCATAGCTATAGAGACAACACTGATCTTTAATGTAGCCGAGCTCAAAGCTTAAATAAAGGAACTAATGATCAAGGATCGTCCTCAGAAGAATCAGGCAGCTGTTTGGGCAACCGACCTTGATAAATCTATCAGGTAGGTTGATGCATCACTCAGACAAAAGGTGGTTGCGGAATTACCAACCGAAAAACACTAAAGCTGGAAAATGTTTGCTACCTGAGCAAAACCGGATTAACGGCTCCATTTGTCATTTTGCGATAATTACTAATTTTTCCCCGACATGCATTTCCATTATCGCTTCCTTCCCACTCTCTGCATCTCTGATAGGGACAAATGCACTACCTTTGAGAGCTACGATTCGATCAGCATCCATAATTGTTCATCCAACGATTTGATCTGCTTCATCGCTAGTCAGGTTCGTTTTAAGATCTTCACTCGGTCTACACCCCATGTTATGCCACCACCATAGATATTTTTTGGGGGAAAATCGGCACTATAGGGTACTTTGTGTCTGAGATAAAATCGACATCGTCTTTTCTTATCATTATGATCAAGGTGTGAGTATGCTACCAAAAGTGCTTGATCGATAACGAGCACAGCCACTCGCGCCAAAATCAATCTTTCGAAGCTTTCCCGTAACGAGGCGTGCCCATACTCGATACTTCTTGCTCTTCATTGGACTTAACTCCCAATGCTTGATCCTCATGGTTCTATAATTGCCAAACGTTTTTTTATCTATCTATCTATCTATCTATCTATCTATCTATCTATCTATCTATCTATCTATCTATCTATCTATCTATCTATCT